>CAUYLG010003166.1:0-85723 GCA_963573385.1 Cacajao melanocephalus | reverse complement strand
ATGGAATTTCTATTTCTAGGTCCTTGAGGAATCACCACACTGTCTTCCACAATGGTTGAACTAATTTACACTCCCACCAACAGTGTAAAAGTGATCCTATTTCTCCACATCCTCTCCAGCATCTGTTGTCTCCAGATTTTTTAATGGTCGCCATTCTAACTGGTATGAGATGGTATCTCAATATAGTTTTGATTTGCATTTCTCTAATGACCAGTGATGAGCATTTTTTCATATGTTTGTTGGCCTCATATATGTCTTCTTTTATAAAGTGTCTGTTCATATCCTTCGCCCACTTTTGAATGGGCTTGTTTTTTTCTTGTAAATATGTTTTAGTTCTTTGTAGATTCTGGA
Organism: Cacajao melanocephalus; assembly: GCA_963573385.1. NCBI lineage: Eukaryota > Metazoa > Chordata > Mammalia > Primates > Pitheciidae > Cacajao > Cacajao melanocephalus. The sequence goes on along the minus strand of CAUYLG010003166.1, from coordinate 85,372 downwards.
TATTAGCCCTCTGTCAGATGGGTAGATTGCAAAAATTTTTTCCCATCCTGTTGGTTGCCAATTCACTCTAATGATTGTTTCTTTGGCTGTGCAGAAGCTCTGGAATTTAATTAGGTCCCATTTGTTTACTTTGGCTTTTGTTGTCAATGCTTTTGGTGTTTTAGTCATGAAGTCCTTGCCTGTGCCTACGTCCTGAATGGTTTTGCCTCGGTTTTCTCCTATGGCTTTTATGGTGTTAGGTTTAAGTCCTTAATCCATCTGAGGTTAATTGTAGTGGAAAGTGTCAGGAAGGGGTCCAGTTTCTGCTTTCTGCACACTGCTAGCCAATTTTCCTAACACCGTTTATTAAACAGGGAATCTTTTCCCCATTGCTTGTTTTTGTCAGGTTTGTCAAAGATCAGATGGTGGTAGATGTGTGGTGTTGCTCCAGAGACCTCTGTTCTGTTCCATTGGTCTATATCTCTATATTTTTAAATGCTCTTACTCTGCCACCAAATGTCATGGCAACTACACCCTGCACTTTACTGAAACAAAAATGAAGATGACTAAGAAGAGAGAGGGTAGAAGTAAGTTAGAAACACAAGGGCAGAGACTAAAGAAAGAAAAAAAAATTATACACACAACAGAAAAGAAAAGAAAGGAAAAATTAAAGAGGGAAATAAAAGAATAGAAAAGCGAAAAGCAGAGATCGGGGAAGCAGAGTTCCAATCTTCATTGAGCCAACATCTTCCACTGTCCCCACACTCCATTTTTCTTTGTCCACTCTCATAGTTACTTTTACTTTTATTATTATTTTTAATATTTCAACTTCTTTGTAGATACAGGGTTATATGTGCAGCTTTGTTACTTGGTACTATTGCATGATCCTAAAGTTTGAAGTATGAATCCTGTCACTCGGTAGTGGCATTGCATCCAATAGGTAGTTTTTAACCCACCTTCCCTCCCTTCACTATCTCATAGTCTGCAGTGTCTGTTCTTATAATCATGTCTATGTGTGTTCAGTGCTAGCTCCCACTGATAAGTGAGATCATGCGGTATTTTGTTTTATTTTCTTATTTTAATTTGCTTAGGACTATGGCCTCCAGCTCCATCCATGTTGCTGCAAAGGACATGATTTAAAAAATAGAGATACTGTGCTTTCTGTTATATGAACTAATTATGCTGATTCTATTCCTTTCCTTCTTGAAGTTTACAAGTCAAATAACATATATTAAATATTTACACATTTTCTATAGATAATCATTTAGATATAATTCACAAGTAAATCTAAAGTATACTGTTACCTACTAGCGTATAAATAAATGCCATTAGTGGCATTAGAAAAAACAAAAAATGGAAGAAATGTGATAGGAATAAAATGGATGGACATGAAAAACCATATTAATATCATAGAGTTTGGAAGTAAGAAAGGGGAAGAAGCTGAATACATTTGCAGGAAGATAAATGAAATAAGTTAGCTTAAAATGAGTTCAGGGCTACTCAAGTCATTGCCTGCCTGCAGGAGAATGGTGAATGAGGATGGAAAAATGTAAATAAATGAGATAGTAAGTGGGAGTGATGTATAAGGTTGGCAGGGGGTGCCAGAGTTACGAGGCAGAAAATGGCAAAACATTGCAAAAAGGTTTTCTAAAGTTTGAGTGACCGGTGAATAGTACTTAAGCCTGTGATTTTATAAATAATGACTAAATTCAAGAAAAATTTTATAGGAAAGAGCAAAAGAATTTTCTTTTCTCCACAGGTCATTTTCTGTTTTGTTTTCAATCTACTAATCTTTCACTTGAAGAACTTGTATCAAGAAGGTTCTTTTTAAAAACATACACAGTATGTGAAAATGTGCTGCAGTCAGAAAGGAGGGGAAAGGATATACATGCTTTATTTGTGCCCCCAAGGATGTTTAGAAGCAATTTTTTTTTTAATTCAACTGCAAGACTAGAAGAACAATTTATGACTTTAAAAAGTTAGACAGCTGGAAGAGACAGCATGAATGTGCTGACAAATTCTGCGTTTTTAATTAATGATTCAGGTATTTTAGGAATAAAAGATGATATTTCAAATTGTTCTAAGAGAAATTATTTTTGATAGAAATATGAAAATTCTGTACTACAACATTTAAATGATTTCTTGACTTTCTTTTTCTATGTACCTATGACTGCACCCTGTACTTTCATAGATTCTAATCAGCAATCTGTCAGGTGGGATTTTTGTCCTTTAAGTAAGTTTCTGTTAAGGTTTCAAAAGATGTTTCTTAAGGGTGGGTGTGTATGAGTGCATTTGCACACCCTCCCATCTAGCTTGTGTTTGGAAGAGAGCTGTAGCTGTGGCATCTTCATTTTTTGTTCTTGATGTTTTACAAACCTGTTTTTATGCAGGCAAAAGGCTGATGACTTTTATACTATTATTGTTTTCAATTAATTATAAAAATCCGCCCTCTCTCCTTTATCCCTTGTAATGTTTCTCACTCTTATTCCCTGGAGATTAATGGGAGCAGAACAGCAAACGCAGATGATTCTGCAGCAGGGATGCGAGATTCATTTTCAGGATTCCGTTTTGAGCCAGCATATTTGTTCGACCTGCTGCTTGGTGCTAAAGTCATTATTGAATTTAGCAGATGGAAGGGGAGAGTTTTAAACTTGGGGACACAGATGGAGAGCAGGCTTCAGAGAGAGGATTATTCTAGAGTTTAGTGAAAGGTTGTTTTGCTTCAAAACAAATCCTTAGAACTAGAAAAATTAAGTCTCTATGCCTAGACACAGAGATAATGTACACAATTAAAAGCAGTCAACCATCCAAGAAACATGTTCTGACCAATGTTTTAGTTTATCCGTGAAGAATTAAGCTAAAGGTTAGCTTTAAAAAAATCTTTATTCAAGTTTCTCTCTAAATCTTCTCTTAGCAGTAACAATACAAATAAGAAAAGGTATTTTCATTTTTATAGCTAATGGAAATGAGGAGCAGTGAAACATGAGAAAGGATATTGGATGCTTCATAAAGTCCTCATGATTGGTATCAGAGTCAGCCCTGTGTAGCCACTGTTTGGCATCTGTAGATTCAACCAACTGTGAATCAAAACTCTTTTTAAAAAAATTAAAAAACTAATACAGCAATAAAAATATAAATATAAAACAATACAGTATAACAGCTATTTATATACTATTTATATTATGTAATACAAGTAATCTAGAGATGATTTAAAATACATGGGAGAATGTGCATAGGTTATAGGCAAATCCTAAACCATTTTATATAAGGGATGGATAACCCTAGATTTGATTGTGTGGAGAGCACTCCTGAGACCAGCTTCTCAAGAATACCAAGGGAGAACTCTACTTTAGGGAACTTAACATTGTCTATAGTATAGCCAAAGATTGAGAAACCTGATCGCCCAGGAGAAAATTCACATTAATCAGACTCAGAAGAGAATGACACATAAATCTAGGAATGCCAGTTCACTAATTTTCTTTGAGAAGTATAGCTGTGTCCTAAGAATTCAAATATTCAAATGCTCAAGCATCTCTCTCTGTATAGAGAGCACTGTGGAAAAACAATAATAGATTGTAGCAAGTAATAGGTAGTTTTCCATATAGTGAAATCATTATTTCTGGAAGAATCTTCTGGAAGTTTGTTTAGTAAACTTCATTGTTATTTCCACAATTGATATGTGCTTGCTGATGGAAATGGGCTGTTATAGTTCCTTTTCACTGAAGCTTACAGCTGCCGTGTAGCTAGTGGATTCTGAAGCTGATTCAGACTGCCTAGGTTTGAGCTTAACTCTGTCATTTACTAGCTGTGAGACCTTAGACAAGTTGTTTAACCTACCTGTTACTCAGTTATAGCTACTGCATTTATAAACTAAGAATAGTGATAATGCCTATATCATAAGATTGTTATAAATATTAAGTTAATTTATATTTTTCTGAAAAAGGCTAGAATATAGCCTGGAAGTAAACACCTTGTACTTAACACATATATATGTACTATATGTATACAAAAAATATATATATATATAGTACATATATATGTGTTATAGTACACACATATATATATATATATACACACACACACACATGTACATACATACAATGTATGTATAATACAGTTACCCCTTGGACAACACAAATTTGAACTGTGTAAGTCCATTTATGTATGCATTTTCTTCTGTCTCTGCCATCCCTGAGACAGCAAGACCAACTCCTTCTCTTCATCTTCCTCCTCCTCAGCCTATTCATTGTGAAGAAAAAAAGGATAAGACGTTGATGATGATTCACTTCAACTTAATGAATAGAAATTAAATTTTCTTTTGCTAATTATATTTTAATAATATTTTCTTTTCTCTAGATTACTTTATTATAAGAATATAGCATATAATACATATAAATACAAAATATATGTTAATTGACTTATGTAATCAGTAAGGCTTCTGATCAACAGTAGGTTATTAGTAGTTAAGTTCCTGGGGAGACAGAAGTTATATGTAAATTTTTTACTATGGCAGGCAGGGGAGCCAGTGCTCCTAACGCGTGCATTGTTTAAAGGTCAGCTGTATATATACACACATATATATATGTATATGTGTGTGTATTTTTATGTATGCATTTGTATATATGTATTTGTGTGTATATATAAAATATATTTAATGTGTATATTTTTTAAACCTTAGAGTGTGTGTGTATGTGTGTGTATTCTAAAGGTATTCCCTGGGCTCAAGATTCAAATATTTGCTCTCTCTATTGGAGAAGACCTTTTGTCTAGCCTAGTTTTCACATTTCTAAATGAGAATATGTGCAAGAGCACCCGCTTTGGAGGGTTATTTTGAAGATTAAATGAGTTAATGTATCTAAAACACTAGAAAAACATCTGGCACGTGGTAGATGTTCAATAAGTATCAGTTACTGTTATTTTTTCCCCTCGACTATTCTTAGAAATACTATATCAAGTTTTTTTTCTCTCCTAGTTCCAAGTTTTCATAGTGCATCCACCAATCTCATTTCATTGTTTTGCTCTTTCAGTAGATAACTTGCAGATCTTGAAGGTATCTGGACTTCAGATTTCTCTTTTATTTCTTGTCCATATGTTTTAGTAGCTAACCTTTATAGAGCTTTATCTGCATATGTGCATGCCACTCTATTAAAGTCTCTACATCCACCATCTCATGTCATCAGCACACATCTCTGTGTACTTCCTTATACTCACTTAACTGATAAAGAATTTATAGCTTAGAAAACATGAGTAATTTGACCAAACTCTATTTCTTGAAATTCAAGTCCAAGGCTTTCAGGCACAATGGTCTTTGTTCTTATCTACCACACTACAGTGGGAAGTTTCACAGGATCCTCCATGTACTGAAGATAATAACATGCAGTCAAAATGACTTCAAAATGTGAAAGAATTAGAAACCTTGGTAATGCATATAAATCAAGAATTGCAGATAAATTTCAGCAAATTAAAACAACGTGAGCCGCAAGTAAAGTCTAGTCTGAAAAATAATTTAGAATTCTAGTTGTATTGCTTGCTAGTCAAGTTTTAAGGATATAAATTGGCGCAGATCATCAAAATATTGTCCGTTCATGAAAAAAGTATATAGTTCACAATAGACCTACATAGGTTTATAAATAATTAACATAAATGACTTTTTTTATACAAGAAGATATTATATTTTTAGTATTAAGGTTAGTTTTAATTCAATACAAAATAAAGGTATCCTGCATTATTGACAATTCTAAATTAGTCCCATTTTCATTTCAATTCAATTTTATGCCAATGCTATGTGATTCAAGTCAATATGTATTTACAGAATACTGTATGTATAGAGCATTATGTACTGGCTGAAGACAATTAGTTTTCATCTTATCTTTGTTAGTGTAAGGCATATGTAAATCAAAAGAATAAAGCATTTTGCTTTATTTTATAAAAATATAAGTACATGCGTTTCTCAAATTTAAAATATAAAAACTTTTAAAATGAAATATCATATAAATATGCTTCAGTTTTATATTATCACCTACTAAAGATAAAAGGCAGATATAGATGAGAAAGGGAGGTGAAAAGATGTAGAGTTAGGTAAAAATTACTGCAACCACGGTGGGCTAGTAATCTGGCTCTCCTCCTAAAAAGAAAAAAAAAAAAAGTCCCAGATTTGTAGTGTTTGCTGATTTCCCTCTTACCATGGCCAATTTCAAGCAACTAATAGTTCAACAACCGTACTGAAAAGTACCTGAATATTTATAACAAATGGCTTCCAGGAGCCATTTCAGGTAAGAGGAAATTCCAGCACACCACTACTGTAATCCTATATGTTTTCTTGGTGGAGGCAGATTTGGCCATTATTGTATGTCTTCTTTATTAGACTGTAAAGTGCCAAGGGCAGTAGTTGAGTCTACCTTGCATAGCCCTGTATTTTCTTGCACCTGGCCTCATACTTGGACATAGATTAAGCTTAGTAAATCTTTTAAATAAACTTTGTCTACACTGTGTCCCCTATACCAGAGAATTATCCTCCTCACAGTCCTCTTCAGAAAAGAAGTCTCACTGTTATACATAATTCTTCCTTCACACAATGTCTGGTGTTCAAGGAAGTCCTGAGTTCGTTGCTAATAACTTCCACCCACATCTGTCCACTCAACACACTTTAATTTAGGTACACCTCCCTGCCACTCCTACCTGGCAATGTGGCAAACACAATGGTAAATTCTACAGATACAAAGGTGAAAGAGATCAGGGTCTTATCAAGAAGTATGATTGCAGCAAGAAAGAAAGACAGTGACTGTGCAGTGTGATCAGGGCTAGGTCTATGTAAGAAGCACACACAAGGGACCATGGAAAGAGGTGGGTGTAGCCCAACTTCTGCAAGATGACGCTGAATTTTATTTTTTAGTTCTTGGTATACCCTTTCATGTCTAGTACTGTGCTTTCCTATGACACATGTTTGGTTAGTACAGATTAAGTGATTGACTTTTCACTGATTTTACCTGAATGTGATTGCCTCTCTTTAAAAAATCCAAAAATACTAATGTTGGAGAATCCAGGATATATTTTCTTACATCTATGGGCTCAGATCTTGCTGTGAAATTCTGTAAAGCCCTGAAACAAAATGATTAGGTTAGAGTGCAGCCTGATCAAGCCATTAAAATTATAATCCCATTCAGTGAAAGAATGAATGACAAATAAGTCCTGAAAACTCAGAAGGGGAGAAACAAAACACTGCTGTTTGTCCAGCTCTACTAAGTACTATAGTTGATTCCAAAAGGGATTGATTGCCATTCTTGAAAGAGTGAGCAGTTATCACAGTTATATGCCACTGTTGATAACAGTAACAGTTATCAAATAAAAAGAACTTTATTAGTATGCAAATATGTGGCTATTAGCTCCACGATTTGGAACTAGGAAAAGATAAAAAAAAAAAAAAAAACCTTGGCATGTTTTCCTCCTGTTTAATGGAGCAAGTGTAGGGAAATGTCGAGCCAATTCCAGAATAAAATTTTATAAGCAGAGCATTTATTATGCTCCCCTGTATTTGTAACAATGTCAGTATTCTTGTCCACCTCTCATTTTGCAGTAAGCATCTGTAAAACTAGGCATAAAATTTGTTTAATTAATGCTTGTTTTTGTCCAGCTGGAGGCAAAGTGATTTTAACTTTCAACCAGAGATATATTAACTATGCTCTCACCTGCTGGTAGAATTGTGCTAAGCGAAGTGTCAGTTAGGCTGATGTGGATCTTTTTCTTAGGAGAAATGGAGCCTCCTTCACATTTAGACATGCCCTTTTTCTCGGTTTAGGTCAGCATCTGCTGAGGCACCTCAATGCCCTGTGCTTGCCATATTCCGACCTAATCTCATTGACCCCCTCATTGGCCGCACCTGGCCAAATGCAAGTGCATTCCCACTTGCTTAAAAACAGGATTTTGAAAAGTACTAGTAGCTGTTACAATCAGATGTAATGCAGTACTTTATCCATATTCAGCTCTAAAATTCTACTCAATCATCACAGAATTTATAGAAGATGGACAGAATAAAAAGAGAACTTGACGGAAACTAAAAGAAGCATGAAGGCCTGAATCCTGCAGTTACTGCTGCTACAGGGATAAGCAAAGATAGTGAGTTCCTTTAAAAACCAGGCAATGGGGCTAATGGCTTAACGCTAAGAACTCTCAGTCCGTGGATAAAGGATCTAGCTGACTTATAAAATGCATTGTGTTCAGTTTGCAGTCCTGTTGTTTCTCAAATGGCCTTCCCTGGCAAGAACTGAGGCTGGGAAGGGAAGCCAGATGTAAACACTGGGCGGGTCCTACAGACAAGCCTGCATGTGAGCAGCTGCAAACAATCCATTTTAATTCCAAGTCAGTGTTTAAGGACCTTGGGTGTTAGAGTCAGGGAGGTAGAAGGGGAGGTGGAAGTAAAAGTGGAATTGGATTTGGCAGGCATGCATTTTCCTACAGACTGTGCTCAATTCTTCTAATCATAGTTATTATGAATGTTTCTCTCCAATTTATTCTTCGTGTCACTTTGCGCTTTTATGTTCTCCCCACAATCTGCTAGTTGAGAGTATGAGAGTGGGTTTTGATCCTGCAAATAATAAGGCAGAAAGGTAACAGTTCTTAAACCACATAAACACATGCACATGAATCTCCTTGGCTTGTGTCTGCACAGGGCTAAACAATTGAGGACATTTGACAAAGGTTAGAATTATAAGAAGTATGCAAGGACCTTGGTCGTATCTTGTAATTTTCCAAATAGCAATGCCTGAGTGCAACGTAAAATTATCTACAGCTGTGTGACCTTGGGCACTTGCCTCCATTCTCCCGGCCTTAGTTTCTTCTTCAGCAAACCAGGAGTAATTCCTAAGGTTCTTTTCAGGTATGCCATTATTATTTTTGTAGTAAAATTGTTAGCACACTGTCTTTACAACAATGCCTGAAATGAGGGATGAAATGCAAGACTCCAAAACAAAAGGCTATTTGGCTAGTTTAATTCGCTTTTGACCATTTCCCTGTAACCTCCATCCTGCATGTCAGTCCATTAATTCTGGGCAACTTTTCTTGTTCCATCTTCTAATTCACCACTAGTAGTCTATTCTTTCTCATTCGTCCCATTTTTAACCTCTGGAAGCATGTGAGTGTTTTTTTAATTGAGACACAGATTACATCATAATTAGAACTGATGTGGTGATGAGGACCATTTCTATGTGTCTTTTATTCTCTGAAAACTCTGCTCTAGCTGAGATATTAAAGTACAGTTCTAATATGGATGAGTTCTTAAAGCTTTAGAAAGTTTCCCCAATGCAAAGAGTATTAACTCTGGTATCCTGGACAAAGTCCAAATGAGTAATTACATTCTTTTCTGCTAAATCTGTCCTGTAGTTTTAATTGGAAATGACATTCTTTATTTCTTTACCAAAAACTAGTATCTATTGTTCTTGAGCATCTGTTAAAGCTGCTGCATTTCACTCCAGTGGAGAATTCTTTGCAGTAGTTATCCTGGTATTAAATGGCTTCTTTAAGTATACCCCATTTGCAGTTTACATGTGGGCGGGAGCAGGTGTGAATAGCAACTTAAATACGATGATTTATAAAGTGCCTTGGGATCCTGGATGGAAAGGGCAATTTAGACCTGGGTTATCAGCATTCTGTGAAAAACATGCCTCTGTAAACCAGTTACTAATTACGCAATTACCTTCTGTGGCACAAGTAAAAAATGATGTGATGCTTTTCAGCAAATTCTAGTTTTAAGTAAATAATTCTTGGAGACAAATGATTAATTGTATTAAGTAGTCTTTACTAAATGCAATTTAGGGTAAGTCATTTTTTTAAAAAATAAAACAACATAATAAAGTAATTGTAATTTGTAATAAATTTGTCTCCCTAGAAGGAATTTTATTCAGGGCAGAGAAAAGTACTTGATTATTATTTGCCTTTTAAGAAGAGCATTAGTGTATTTTAACTGTATAAGGGAAGTGAATAAGGAAAGCTGTTAAATGCTAATGAAGTAAGGTGAAGTTTCTCACAATGTAGCAATATACTTACAGATCTCATAAATAAAGATACTCCTGATAGAGGTAATTTGGGGACTGATACTCTGATTTGAGAACTGTGTCACGTAAGGAACAAATAAAGGCATATGCCACCACTCTCATGAAACAGTTCTTCCTGGCATAATAAACAATGTTCAATTCTTCATATTTGGGAATCTAATTTTGTATGGTTATGCCCCAGTTCACAAGTCTACTAATTAGTTCTTACTAGCCTCCTAACTGTATTGCAACCATGGGTACACTGTAAACAACCACAGAGGATGCAGTAGACTGCTAAATTTGGGACACTCAGTATTGTGATTGTCTTCCCCCTGCTCTCATTAATAAAGGATATAAGAAAAATCACTAGCTCACTTAGTGGCAGAGAGCACTGGTACTTGTTTTCTTGCACCAAAGACGCAGTAAGATGGGAAACATTTTAATTTGCCTTTAAAAGAGATTTAAACATCCTCTGCAAGATCATGATTAGCTGGCAGAATGAGGTTTCTGTATACCTTAGTGAGCCCCACTGACAAACAAGCTGGTAACATAAATCCAAAAAACATTTCCCCTGGGGAGAGTGTCATATTCAGAGTTTGCATAGACCAACAGGGAGGCTTTGGCTCTGCCTATTTTTACAAAAATGAATGTCTACCTAATCTTACCAATCAATACATTTCATAAAGTGATGGATTGGGCTGTAGTGACCAGAATTGATTGTGGAGACAACTAAAGGTAATGAATTAGCTATACCTCAGCCCAAAGTGCTCTTCAGTGGAGGTCTAATATAATGCCCATAATAATGTAAACATTCCTAGTAGTATAATTTTATAATAAAATGGAACATCTGAGCAGCCAATGGGGAGGGACAAGAGAAAATGTCTTTGGTAAAATTATACCCTCACTTGGCACACAGTGAAAATAAATCTGATTCAACTATTCATCCATTAACTTTTTCCAAGATCTCCAGGTGTTGAAAGCCCCAGCTGAATGGAAAACATTCTTGTATTTGCATAATATTTTCAGAGATGCTCAACTCATCCTGAGCCTAAAGGGATATGGATGTTCTCTGAATATTTTATGTTGCTTTCATTTCTACAAAGACTTGATCTAAATTACGAGATGGAAATGGATATGCAATGGATGTTTGTCATGGGCAGTTAGCAGGTCTCTCTGATGAATAAAGAAGAAAAATCCCAAACATAGCTTGTCTTTATTTGAAATATTGTGATCTTGAAATTCATCAGTGTTTGAATTGCAGGAGAAATTTTTCTTTTTTTATTTGTGTTCATTTTAAACTGTTTGACTTATTCTTTATAATTATAGATAATTGAACTTAGAGACTTCATATTTAATGGATAGGTTTATTTCAATTTTTAAATATTTGGACTATTGGCTAACAGGTCAGTCAATATTCTTTGTAATTGTAGGTAATTTGCATTTGAAGAGACTCTATTTTCTGGCCAGGTTTATTTTATATATTATTATATTTGAACTGATAGTTAATGGGTCAGTCAATATTAAGCTTTAAGTTTCTCCATTGGTCTGTTGGAATCCCAGTGGTCCTCTTACAACCAATTTATCCATTTATTCATCAAACATTCATACTATGCTTAATAAGTACTAGAAAGTAATAATACAAAAAAATTAAAGCATAATTCCTGTTATCAGTTGTATTTCAGTTTGCATCTTGCTTAATTTTGATACTTTAAAATGCCATCATTTTAAGAAAAACAATTATTTTTCTATGGACTGTTAAAGTAATTTAACAATTTTTTTCATGAATTGTTTTTGAACTAGGGCTTAGATACAGCATTAAAGGATAATTGAAGATCATTTTCCTTCAAATGAAATATAAAATTAAGGTAATCATTTGTGGCCATATAGGATTCCATAATATTTGACTTTGAACTGTTAGGGGATTACCACTTCCCTTTGTTAAATTGTATTTCAACTGTATATGTTTTCTTATTAATTTGATTTGATAGAGAATGTTCAATTTCTACTCTTTCTTGTTATACAGCTTTGCTCTTATTATCTGTTAAACAATTATAATATGTCCAGTTACTGGTAAAGGGAGTCTACTATGTAGAATTCAAACAGTGCTTTTCAGAACCTTGGAGCTTTGGAACTACTCTCTAGTTTCTTTGCATTTTATCCACTCCCGTTCATTCATTCATACACCAAATGTCCAGTGGTGCCTAGTATGTGCCAGACTGTGTGGTAGGTTCTAGGAAAGCAGAAAAGAAACAAATAAACCTAGCTAATGGTTTCAAGAAGTAGATAGTCTAGTGGAACACACAGGAAATAAATATTCACTCTGACCTTATCTCAGCCTCCAATTAATTAAGGAATAGAACAGAATTCTGTCAATAACACTGACTCTCTGAGGCAAAGATCTGAGGTGGTGGTGGTGATATGGTGATGGCATTGGTGTCATTTTGAGTTCCACTCCAGGGATTGTGATATGATTTGGCTGTTTCCCCATCCAAATCACATTGTGAATTCCTACGTGTTGTGGGAGGGACCTGGTGGGAAGTAATGGAACCATGGGGGCAAATCTTTCCCATGCTGTTCTGATAGTGAATAAGTCTCATGAGATGTGATAGTTTTATAAGGGGAGTTGCCTTGCACAGGACCTTTCTCTTTGTCTGCTGCCATCGATGTAAGACACGACTTGCTCTTTCTTGCCTTCTGCCATGAGCGTAAGACTCTCCAGTCATGTGGAACTGTAAGTCCATTAAAGCTCTTCTTTTGTAAGTTGCCCTGTCTTGGGTATGTCCTTATTGGCAGTGTAAAAGTGGACTAATACAGTAAATTGTTACTAGGAGTGGGGCACTATTGTAAAGATACCCAAAAACGTGGAAGCATCTTTGGAACTGGGTAACAGACAGAGGTTGGAACAGTTTGGAGGGCTTAGAAGAAGACAGAAAAATGTGAGAAAGTTTGGAAACTTCCTAGAGACTTGTTGAATGGCTTTGCCTAAAATGCTGATAGTGATATGGACAATAAAGTCTAGGCTCAAGTGGTCTCAGATGGAAATGAGAAACTTGTTGGGAACTGAAGCAAAGGTGCCTCTTGTTATGTTTTAGCAAAGAGGCTGGTGGCATTTTGCCCCTGCTCTAGAGATGTGTGGAACTTTGAACTTCAGAGAGATGATTTTGGGTATCTGGAGGAAGAAATTTCTAAGCAGCAAAACATTCAAGAGGTGACTTGAGTGCTGTTAAAGAAATTCAATTTTATAAGGGAAGCATAGCATAAAAGTTTGAAAAATTTGCAGCCTGACAATATTATAGAAAAGAAAATTCCATTTTCTGAGGGGAAATTCAGGCCAGCTGTAGACATTTGCATAAGTGATAAGAAGCTGAATGTTAATTGCCAAGACAATGGGGGAAATGTCTCCAGGGAATGTCAGAGACCTTTGTGGAAAGCCATCCAATCAAAGGCCCAGAGACCAAGGAGGAAAAAGTGGTTTCATGCGCTGGGCCCAGGTGTGTGCAGTCTGGGGACTTGGTGCCCTGTGTTTCAGCCGCTCCAACTGTGGCCGAAAGGAGCCAACATAGAGCTTGGGCTGTGGCATCACAGGGTGCAAGCCTTAAGCCTTGACAGCTTCCACGTGGTGTTGAGCCTGCCAGTGCACAGAAGGCAAGAATTGGGGTTTGGGAACCTCTGACTATATTTCAGAGGATGTATGGAAATGCTGGAATGTCGAAGCAGAAGTTTGCTGTAGGGGTTGGGTCCTCATGGAGAACCTCTGCTAGAGCAGTGATGAAGGGAAATGTGGGGTCAGAGCCCCCACACAGAGACTCTACTGGGGTACCACATAGTGGAGCTGTGAGAAGAGGGCTACTGTCCTCCAGACCCTAGAATGATAGATCCATTGACAGCTTGCACCATGTGCCTGGAAAAGCCACAGATACTCCATGCCAGTCCATGAAAGTAGCTGGGAAGGAGGTTGTACCTTGCAAAGCCACAGGGGCAGAGCTGCCCAAGACCATGGAAACCCACCTCTTGCATCACTGTGACTTGGATGTGAGACATGGAGTTCAAGGAGATCATTTTGGAATTTTAAGATTTGACTGTTGTTCTGGATTCTGTACTTGCATGGGGACTGTAGCTCCTTTGTTTTGGCCAATTTCTCTCATTTGGAACAGTAGTGTTTACCTAATGCCTATACCCCTATTGTATCTAGCAAGTAACTATCTTGCTTTTAATTTTACAGGCTCATAGGTGAAGGGGATTTGCCTTGTGTCAGATGAGACTTTGGACTATGGACTTTTGGGTTAATGCTGAAATGAGTTAAGACTTTGGGGGACTGTTGGGAAGGCATGATTGGTTTTGAAATGTGATGACATGAGATTTGGGAGGGGCCATGAGTGGAATTATATGGTTTGGCTGTGCCAAAACCCAATCTCATTTTGAATTCCTTGGTATAGTGGGAGGAACCCAGTGGGACGTAATTGAACCATGGGGGCAGGTCTTTCCCTTGCTGTTCTCGTGATAGTGAATACGTCTTATGAGATCCATGGTTTTATAAGGGGGAGTTGCCCTGCACGAGCCCTCTCTTTTTTCCTGCTGCCAACCATGTAAGATGTAACTTGCTCCTCCTTGCCTTCTGCTCTGATTGTGAGGCTTCCCCAGCCACATGGAACTGTAAGTTTGTTAAAGCTCTTTCTTTTGTAAATTGCCCAGTCTTGGATATGTCTTTATTTTCAGCATGAAAATGGACTAGTACAGATTGAGACTTAGAATGAACGGAAAACTGTATTTTCTCTTGTTTCATAGTCCTGGATAACTGAAATTATAGAATAATGGGAACTTAGTAAGAACGTGTTACTGTGAAAGTATGAGGTAAATGTGTGGCTTAAACTACCTTCCCATATTTATTTCTGAATAGATTTGAAAGTTGGATGACATTTGTTACTCAAAGGAGAGTCACACATACAAAGGGACATATTATTAGAGTTACATGTTATTTCATTGTTATCCCCATTATAACAAAATTAAAATGATATGAGATATTCACAGAACTCTTTGGAAACATATAGAAGTGGCACTTGTTGAAACGGGAGAGTTTCATGACCCCTCTCCCAGTACATGCAACAGGGATGTGTCTTGTCTGTTCAGCTGCTGCCACTGCTCAAACCTCTTACAGGAGGGGGAGCATACAGACAGACAGGTGCAGGAACCAGGGTGCATGCGGTTGTGCTCCAGCCCCATGGTGGAATCTATGGGTGCATGCCTGTGACTCTCAAAGTCCCTCTGGGCATGCTACCATGCTCTTTCAGCTCTGCCATTTGCCTTGCAGATAGCTTAACTGTTAACCAGTTCAGTGACCTCTTTGTACCTGGGTTCTTATCCAGCATCTAAGAAGAATCAGGTCACAAATAGACTTGAGGAATGGTGAACGTAGGGATCTTACTGGGTAGTGGAGATGGCTCTCAGTGGGATGGATGGGAAGCTGGAAAGGGGATGGAGTGGGAAGATGATCTTCCTCTGGAGTTTGGCTGTCCCATAGCCAATATCCTTCCTGAACATCCCCAGCCAAACTCCTCTGGACATTCAGACACTCCTTCTCTCCTTCTCTGCTCTGCCACTCTTCTCCTCTGCTCTGTTTGCTTGCTTATCTGCTTGTTTGCTCTTGGAGTCTTGGATTTGGGGTTTGTATAGGTACAAGATAATGGGGTGTGGTGGCCAAAAGGCAACTTTTGGGCACGAAAACAAGAATGCCTGTTACCATTTAGGGCTGCAGGTTTCCAGGCTTGAAGGTGGGGTTTTTGCCGGGAAATTGCCCTCTTCTACCCAGTATTTCCCTGTCTCCTGTCCATCACTATCTCAGTTTGGGAATTCGTGTGGCTAGATATTGTGAAATGGTGATCGTTTTACCTGAGTCCTGAAGAATGGGTAGAAGCCTGCCTAATAGGTAAGAGGAAGGCAGAAGCCAGGCGTGGTGGCTCACGCCTGTAATCCCAGCACTTTGGGAGGCTGAGGCAGGTGGATCACTTGATGTCAGGAGTTCGAGACAAGCCTGGCCAACATTGCAAAACCCTGTCTCTACTAAAGATATGAAAATTAGCTGGATGTGGTGGTGCATGCCTGTAATCCCAGCTACTCAGGAGGCTGAGACAGGAGAATTGCTTGAACCTGGGAGGTGGAGGTTGTAGTGAGCTGAGATCATGCCACTGCATTCCAGCCTGGGTGACACGGCAAGACTCTGTCTCAAAAAAAAAAAAAAAAAAAAAAAGAGGAAGGTAGAGAGGTATAGAGAAAGCCATTACAGGTAGAAGAATCAGCCTGAGTACAGGCTTGTTGGTGCAAAAAAGGGTTTCAAATCTTTGCTTATAGCTTGAGAATAGAATGCAAGTTGAAAAACAAAATAAAACACCAAAAAGCCAGTTAGGGAACAGATTATGAATGGCTTATATTCTATGCAAAGGATTTGGGGTATTATTTGGAAAGCCATTGAAACACTGTAAGTATGGGTCACCTATGAGTTTTAGTAAGATCATTCAGGTAGCACAACAAAGCATGGGTTAAGGGTAAACAGGTAATTCAGGAATATGAATGTTTGAGTGGTTTGAAGGTATATATTCTTTCTCTAACTAGTTCGTAGTATACTCAAGGTCAGAGGCCTTTTCTTTGTTTTATTTTATCCTAGCCATGCTGTAATACCCACAAGTCATATTAACAATTAATTGCTGAACAGAATAAAGAGGCACAGATGAGCCATTAGCATTTTACTGAGGGGCACCGTGAAGCATAAGAAATAGTTAAGAGAACCACATGTATATTTGCATTAAATATGCATTAAATTTGCATACAATTTGAGTAAATCTGTCAAAATGGTTTCATTTTTTATGTGCATTTTAAATATTCAAAGTCTATTATTGATGTCTTTTAAAGGAGCCTGATACACATACTAGACAAAACATCAGTAGCAAGCTAAGGACAAGAAGGAGCAAACCTACTACCACCTATTTATTCATATACAAATGCTCCCAAATCACTGTTTACTTCTCATCTTAATGGCCGTTTGTTATACTTGTAATCAACACACCAATGGTTGAAGCTTAGCAATGACCTTGCAAAAATGTATCTCTCTGACCTCAGACAACCTCTATTATATAGAGAACCAAAAGTTAGTAAACTTCTGTTACTGACAACCTAATCACAGAAAGGATTGGGGAAGGCTTATTTCGCAAAGAGAACATGAGATTGCATGATCCTCTCAATTTGTGAACGTCTTTTCTTTTTCTTCCATTTTTTCTGAAATCACTCTAGAAGGTGCTGAAATCACTCTAGAAGCTGTTAGGAGAACACTATACGCTGAGTGGAAGGTGAAATACATGGGTGGCTCTCAAAGGCCAGTTCTCCTGGTACCAGTCTGGCCATGCTAGAATCACCCATAGAACCTGCAGAGATTCTCTAGCAATAGAGCTGATGTAGGGGTTTCACATGCATAGTTTTAAATATCTCCTCAGATAATTCTGAGGCAGAGACAGGATTGGAATTATTAAAATAGATAAATTTAGAAGGACTTTCAGACTTAGAGTTTCAGGATTCTTCTGATAACTACTTCTTATGGAGCAGTGGAGAGACTTGGCTATTGTCTATGACTCAAGGGATTCACCAAACCTGAGAGTGACTTTGTGGCCCCAGTACACAGAGATATCATCTAGATCACATACAGAGTTACCAGGGAGTCAGAGACAGGCTAACCTTGATTCCAGAAACTCAAGGACAATCACACCTGACCAGGATAGTACTAGTTAGAAATTTTGGGTTTGTTGAGCAAAGTTTGGGCCTTATCTTTAATGAGCACAACATAAACAAAATACGCTTGTCTAATTGTACTTGAATACTTTTCATGTAACTGCCAAATACTTCTTTAACTTCATTCTTTCTTTCACGTTCCCTTTCTCTTTTTTTCCGTCCCTTCCTTCTATTATTTTTTTATTCCTTAACCCTGGGAACAGAATGTTGAGTTAATCATATTTCTCATGTCATGGCTCACCTTCAACCTTACTCTGTACATGGCCTCTCATTTGTTTATTTTTTTTCTCATTCATTTCCTTCATTCCTAGCCAGATATAGTCACCCATGCTAATATGATAGCTATGTATTCTTTAATAGGTGTCTGTCTTTGTATAATAAATAATGCTTATTACATAAATGATATTGTGCTAGAAAGTCTGTTTCTTATTTTTACCCTGAGTATAGTTTTTAGGATCTGTTCATTCTAGTGTGTGTATATCTATTTAATAATTGCACAATGTTCTACGAGATGACTCTAACACATTTTACTTATCTATTCCCGTAATAATAGACACATAGATTGGCTTCTACTGTGCAGTAACATAAGCACTACTGACAGAAACATTATTGTTCAGATTCCCTCTCAGATATGTGGAAGAGTTTCTCTAGGTATGTGTCCAGGATTTACTGTGTCAGAGGCTGTATTTTTAATTAATTGCGCTAAGTACTGCCAAGTTGCTCTTCACTACATTGTACTAATTTATACTATCACTAGAAATGCTGAGATTTTCTATTACCCACTTCCTGTTCAACACTTAGAATTATCCAAATTTGCATTTTGCTAACCTCTTAGGTATTGATTGCTCAAAATATCAGTTTATTTTTATTATGATAGAGTTGGAATGTGCCTTCATGCTTTTTAACTATTTAAGGTTCATTTCTATTAACTGTCTATATGTCATACCCATTTTTCTTATTGGATTCCTGTTTTCATTCTTGTTGATTTTAAAGAGTTCCTTGAGTGTAATCACATGTTAGTTTTATATAAAACAGCTATCTTATTCTGATGCCATCTATTAATTGTGCCAGTGGTGCTTTTTATTAAATGGAAGTTTTTAATTTTGATATTTTGTTGCACTCAAACCCATTAATTTTTTACCTCATTGTTTTGCTTTGCGGAATTTATTTAGGACGGCTTTCCCCATTCTTATAAAATGGAAATATTCCCCTACTTTTTCTTTGAGCTTTATATATTTGCCTTTTATACTTAGGATGTTAATTTATTTTGAGCCTATTTTACAACATAGTATTGGTGGGGGTGGGGGATACAGACGTGTTTTTCTCCATATTTGTGAAGCAATTTTCTCAATACTATCTACAGAAAATAAGGCATTTTCTCATTCGTATGTAGTCCACCTTTATAACACATCAATATTTTCATACTTAGGAACTTCCTTTTCCGTTACGGAGGTGTAGCTCTCTATTTCTCCATCAGTATGGTACTGACTTTTAGTGCCCGCAATGGGAGACTATCCCTCTTTGCTTTACTTTGTTGAAAATTGTTCTTATTTATTTTATTTATGTTTTACTGTGTGTGTGTATGTGGAGAGGGGAGAGGGAAAGAGAAAATATTTGGTAAGTTGTACAAAATATAATGTTGAAATTTTCATTGGGATTTCATTTAATATATAAAGCAAAACTGGGGAAGTGCCATGCCTTTATAATATTAATTCATGCTATTTTTGAGCTTAATATATTTATGCATTCAAATGTTATTGTATGTTCTTTAAGAGAGTTTTCATATTAACTTTCTGTTGATCTTATCTTAATATGGTTATAACCATATTAAGTTTTCTGTATTCAGTATACATTTCTGTAAATTTTTGAAATACAGTTTTCTTCACAGGATGCTCTTCTCTGGTTCCAATCAACATTTGCAAATAATTTTCTTCATCTATGTGATTTCTTTGTCTATTAATGTGTTGCATTACATTGAAAACTTTTCTTTTAAAAAAAAAATCATCCTCAATTTGGGGGAAACACACTTTCTGTTCATAATTAACATTTTTAATATACTCATGGATTTGATTATCTTATTAGTAGTTTGTTCAGATTTTTCTTATGTTGCTGAAAATTAAAACTGTAATTTCAATTTCTTGTTTTTATTTAATTTTTAAAATTTGAATGAGCCAAGTTACATTTTTTCCATTTGTAATAATTTGTAAAATTTAAGTATTAATCAGTTCCTTAAAGTTTAGTAAAAAGTATCTGTAAAATTGCCTAAACCTAGAGATTGTTTTAAGGAAAGAAAGTATTTGATTATTATTTTATACAGTTATCTAGCTATTTAAATTTTCTCTTTCTTCTTGCTCCAATTTAGACATTTTTTATTTTTCTGATATTTATACATTTGTTTATATTTGGAAACCGAATATTAGAATTCTTTATAAGTATTTTGACATTTCTTTCATTCTTTGCTCTCTTTCTCACTTTCTGTTGATACAATTTTCTTTAGGTTTGTTTTATTTCGTTTTTGTTTGGCCTTTATGAAGTTTCTCAGAAAACCTGCCTTTTATTTTTATTAATTATATATTTTTACATTTAAATAATTTTTGATCTTTTCATTGTTTTTGTATTTGATTTACCAAATTCTTGAGTTCAAATGTTTAAGCTCAATTGTTTTCCAATGCTTTTTATTTTCAGATAAGAGAACTTAAATCCATAATTTTTAGGTAACAATTTATCTGTGCCCCCATGCATTTTTATATATGCTATTTTAAATTCTACCTATTTTTTTTTTTCTAAATTCCCTTAAAATTTTCTCTCTACTCAGAGAGTTGTTTAGAAACAGATATTTCTGGTTTATTTCCAGGTGATTGTGGTATTTTGGCCCTTCTTTTATGAATAATTTCTACTTTTACTGTATTTTTGTCATAATATAATTTGAATGATGATGAATCTTTGGAATTTATTTGTGATTCTTTATGAGTCAGTTTATAATTAATTTTTATAAATGCTGCCTATATGCTTATAAAGAATCTGTAATATGTACTCATTGGTTATAGTAGGTTTTTGTCTGTTAATCTAAGTTATTCAAACATGTTTTAAAATACTACATATTTCTCATCTTATTTCTTATCTTCTTGCTTGGCTTTTTGTTTTCTATGTTTAAATATCCTAATAGTTGATTTATATATTTCTCTTCTTAGATCAGTCAACTGTTGGTTTAAATAATTTGAGGCTATATGGTCAGGTGCATATATGTTGATGCTTGTTTTATCTCTTTTATATAAAACATATAATATTTATTTTGTTTCTTATGATAGTTTTGATTGGTTGATGAATTCATCTGCATGAAATCCCTAAATCTTTAAAGCCAAGATTCTTTTTTATCCTTTTGCCCCTCGTCAGCTCCGTTGCTGTAACAGCTTCGTAATCAGATATTAATAAGAATAACCAGAAAAGAACCTTTATGCATAACTATTTCTAATGTCTTTTTTCCTACTGTCCATTATTCATGTGCTTCCCAAATCAGGGAGTAGCTTATGCATATGGGTATAAAGAAATGGATGTTAGATTGCCCCTGCTAATGAGTACTTCACTCTCACATTCTCAGTAAAGTAGAAAAGAGAGGTTCACCCATAATAAAAAGTGAAAAAAAGATGCCAGCACCTGAAATGCTCATTTTTTGAAGGGGAAAGCGGGACATGGGCTTAATGGAATGACATAAGTGTAGGTACATGGCATATGGATATTAATTCCCTTCTTCCACATTCTTTCCAAGGTACATATTTTCTTCATATTACAAATAAAGGAACCTGAGGTTCAGTAAAGGAGGTGCATTTACCTATGTCACGGAGCTAATGCATGACGGAAGCAAAATACAAATATAGGCCATGCTGATTCTGATGTTTACACTCTTTGAACTAGGCCAAAGTGCTATTCTGTCTTTGTATGTCAAGGAAAGTTGAAGGAGAGAAATTCCCTTTATCTCAAGATATCAGAGGGGTTGAAAGTCAAGATAAAAGATCTCATGTTTTACATCTTGGTTTGTAGGACAGCATAACTCTCTCTATATATATTTTAAAAAATACAAAAGAGATAGACTGCTTTTAAAGAAAGCCAGCACTGCTTGCTGACTAGCTTAGCACAACATTACTGAATGTATGTCAAGGTTTTTATAAAAAAAAAAAAAAAAAAAAAAAATTGCAACAGAGAAATTCAAATTGTCAAAATTAATTGCAAGATTAAATTGCCATTTGTCAATAGCAATGTAATTTGTATTATAAATTACAGGACTGTAGCTTTCAGGCATATTTTATCAATATATTTTCAATGATTTAATAACAATATTTCTCAAAAATAAGCCAAACTAGTTTTTTCCACTTTTTAAATGAACATGTTTACAGGATTTTCATCAGTGTGCTAGCCAGCTCTGCAAAATTTCTAGTAAATAAATTATCACCAGGAGGCTCAAAATCCATTACCATAAAAAAAGCCATTTTTTCCTCCCTAATCGATTGCCCACTGTGCGACTGCTAATGGGACCATACACACATGTTGTGCAGAGGGAATTCGTTTTCAGGTTCTCTCTTTTCTAGAATTTATTTTACAAAGAATTTCTCACTAAACTCATAAATTAGTCAGTGCATAAAATGAACACTTCAGCTTGCAACAGGAGAAACATAACGGTTGTGCACCTAGAGAATTTTCCAGGCTGGTTTCCAAAAAAATGGAAGTTACACTAGGTGATTTGCAAACACTGCAGCACCTGCCTGGGAGAGCCAGTCCTCTCTCCCTCCTTCCCACACCTTCTCACAAATTTCCTTTATGTTTTGATTAATATTCCACATGACAAGTGCACTGAGCAGTATTGGCCTTTGAACTTAGAAGTTTTGAAATCATCCCAGAGCAACTGGATTTATTTTACAGAATCATCCCAGTTCATTCCCACAATCCCATCTTTTATCTCCAATCCCACTCTTCTGTAATTCACAGATGATATTACAGTCATAAAAATACCATCTTACAGCATTCTATAAGCTTTTTATAAGCCCAGAACTTTGGCTGCTCAATCAGCCTTGCCTATGCACAGAATAGTTAATTCTAGGGAATCAAACAGCAAGTGGCATGAGATGGGCCTGTCTCCCCCAAATTTATCCCCATTGAGTCAATCAACCTGAAATTTTATTTCAAAATTTTTTCTTTTGACCTTCTAGTTGCCGTCTTTTAACAATTCAGGATTCTGAAGCTAAAAGCAGATTTAAGTTCAATTATTCAATTGCCTTCCATTCACAGAGTGCTACCTTGATCAGTCTGAATTTCTTGTACTGATAATTAGTCTGAATTTCTTGATTTTTTATTATGAATGAAATTACACATTTTCTTGAGATACAGTTGAGTGTTAAAAAGTCAGACCAGCCCGAGAATAAAATGCCTGTAAAGATTGGGGTGAAGTCAGAGTGCATGGGAGAAAGAAGGCAGGGGATAAGAAAACAAGGAACTTGCTATAGGGCATAGAAAATTATAGTAGAATAGCATGACTTCTCTATGTGTATAGGCCTGATTCTGACTGTTAGCATATGTCATGCTTTCTTTAAATGTCTTTGAAATTATCTTACAGTAACCAGTTTTTTTTTTCTTTTTTCTCATTCTCTTTTTAGGTAAGTTGCTATTCCTGTTTTTACAAAAATTGTTGTCCAAAAAAAAGTCGTCAATATGAGGCAAATATCTACTCTGCTACGGCTTCTCAATTCTCCGTCTTTGGGTAACTACTTCTCTTTATTTTATCTTTGATTATTTAAAAATTTAATGGCACAGAGTTTAGAGATTTCATTTAATTAAGAGTATATAGGTCTGATGGTATCCTTATATAAGCTAAGTGGTCATTTGGAGATTGTTACAAAGACTACAACGTTTGTTTGCATATTTATGTTTGCCATCAAGTTTCTTGTATTTCACTGAATTGACTGACAGATCTTGATGAAGTTTCAGAAACCAAATGACACTCTATCGCTGATGCATGCAAAATGGTAGAATTCAGATTTTACAGTGGAGCAATATAGTTCAGTTCTCTACACCAAAGTTACACAGCTATTTTGTTATTGTGATTTTTATTCACCAGATTGATTATTTTGATTCATGATGATTGATCAGGAATTTTTTGGATTATTATGGTCTTGTACAATGTGAGTAACATACTTTAGAAATGTCTTTGCTTTTTCCTTGCAATTCTTAAGTTAAATTTTCCTTTCTGGTAGTCTCATGTTTATTATTTCACTCTCTTTTTATAAACAGAAGATCTGATGGTTGATTGATAGATAACATATTTCCTTGAGTAACTATCAAAGAATAAAACCGTGGCTATTTGTGAAATACCATAGAAAATCCTAAAGAATAAAGGATGGAGATTTATAATTTGTAGTGTTTATTTCACCCAGTAGAGATTTTTAGTAAGTCACTATTTCAATATGTCATACCCTAAACAAACCAAAACATTTACTGCAGTTTTTATAAGTACAGAACCGTCAAACACATTTTGTTATGAGCTCTGTGTGTGTGTGTATGTGTGTGTGCGTGTGTGTGTGTGTGTGTGTGTATGTTTATTGCCACTGGATAAAACCCAATCAGAATTTTAAATGGAGCTAATTAGACAATGTCTATGTTGCCAAAATGGTGGACCTGAAATAGAGGAAATACAAATGTAAATCACACTCTCCTGAAAATAACCACAGATCCTTAACAGTTTGAAAATAAATAGCTGTAGTGGGATTTATGGTGTTAAAACTTTAGTCTAATTACAAACATTAATTTAGTAGCATTACTATAGCATTTCTATAGCTAGAGGGTCTCAGGCAAGACCCAAATTATATATCTTAGAAAATATTTTCTCATTTATTAACACCTTACATTATTGAAGCTTAAACATATTTTATATTCAAACTGACTTTTTATCACAGAAGTAATTTGTTTTCTTTCAAAAACTTTTTTAATTATTTAAGATAGTGAAATTTCTCTGCATTTAGATTTTTCACTTTGTTTCCTGGTTCTCAAATATTACCTCAAGTTTTCTTTGTGTTTAGGCTTTTAACACCACAGGAAAACAAAATTTTAAAGTACATTTTTTCATTGATATTTTCAAGAAAGGAATTATAGTTGCTTTGGGAACTTTAACAGAGAGTTTTCTGACTCCTGTATAATTATAATCTCAGTCTTAATGATACATTAGCATATTTTTGCATCTAATTTTATAAACAAATGCAAAACTCTGTAATAATGCAGTCTTGAGTGGCAAATTTAAAACCATGCAAGTTAGATAATTCCTTAAAATAAGTTGCCTTGAGGTGAGAATAGAATACACTGCTACCCATGTTTATAAACATATTCATACAAATACACCTATAAGATACAATAGTAAAACTGTCAATAGTTAACACTATTTCAAGTT
Organism: Cacajao melanocephalus; assembly: GCA_963573385.1. Taxonomy (NCBI): domain Eukaryota; kingdom Metazoa; phylum Chordata; class Mammalia; order Primates; family Pitheciidae; genus Cacajao; species Cacajao melanocephalus. The sequence continues at coordinate 60,166 of CAUYLG010003166.1, read as the reverse complement.
GCTTTAAGTGAACAAATATAATTATTCTCTTTACATAGTGTTGTTGAGATTTCACATTAAAATAAATAAGCTTTGCTGTAGACCATCTTTTTTATCAGGAATATCCAATTCAGTATTTAATAAACATCTATTTATTATTGGAAACTATGCCAAATACTGTTGAGAACAGATAGATGAACTAAGTAGATATTGCTCCCAAGCAGCCCTTAATACAGGGGTGGAGATAAACAAGGTGTGTATACGAATGCCATATAATGTAAAATACATAAACGCCTGTAAACAAAGCACGAGCAGAGTGGTGTGAGTGTATGAGGAAAATAAACTGAGAAATAAGAGAAAACTTTATGAAATCATAGTTATGAACCAGGAATGGAGGATGGATAGAAATTTCAAGGAAGGTGATTTAAAAGTACACTAGATAGAAAACTTCCTGGGGAAGACTCAAAAGAGGAAAAGGCATTTTGGGGGAACCCAATACGTTGGAAAAAGAGATTGTTAAAAGATGTAATTGTCTATAAAACCATAATATTAGATTAAATAATTCTTGATTCTCTAGGATTCATTATGTCATTTTTGATTATATGGTCTTAAGAACATTTTAAAAATCTTGATTTCATGAGATTCTTCTCTTTTCAATTGAATAGTGCACCCTTCATAGGAGTTCAGTAATACACATTTGACAATGAGTTAATTGTACCCAATAGAATGTAAGTTCCTCCACTAATTTGCAAAATTATGGAAAAGGGGATTGTAAATTCAACAAAAAATTTATTCATATCAGTATATCCAGTTCTTGGCTAAGTTCTTTGTAACAGTTTGCCTTAAATAAATATTTCATTGTCTTAAGACTTTTCCAGTACCTTGCTTTCTTACTCCACCAAGCCACCCTGGACCCATTCTTCCTTGTCCCTGTAAATTGTTTGACTAGGTGTCCTACAACAGAACATCTGAACCTTATAAATACCTATCCCAAGGTGTCATTGTTGAGAGCAGAAATTCAGAAATGTGTCTACCTATGGTTGAATCCATTTCAGCACTATCCATTAGTATAACTTTGAAGAAGTTTCTTAATATCCTTGTGCTTCAGTTTCCTTATTTATAAAATAGGGATGAACAATTCAATTATTTTGAAGATAGAATGAGTTAATATAGTTAAATAGAAACATACCTGGCTCATAATAGCTATATCAGTGCTTGCTATTTTCATCATTAAATGTTTGAAAAGCAGCTTTTTTACAGATATAATAGTCTTTCATTAACATTAAGTATAATTAAATAGCTACTATAGTGATTCCTCAGAACTAATAAGTCAAAATCATAGTACATACTACATTCCATTTTAAGAGTCACTGAGAATATGCATATATATATATATATATATATATATATATATATATATTTATTTATTTATTTTCTGTAGAATTGTGCCTGATGTAGTTTTCAAGCAATTAATCTAAAGCTGAAGAAGTTTTAGATGCTGTACCTTATGCAGCATGCTTTTCCCCATAGCTCAGTGTTTTATTCTTCCTGTGCTGCTTATTTGTTCTTCTGACCAGAGATTTTACTGAAGAGGTTAAACTTGTCATCTTTAATTCTCTTCTGATGCCTCTAGTTTATCCTTACGATGATGCTGTTGCTAACAAACAGTCCTTTGTCTCTCAGCTTTTTTATCATTTCATTCTGTAATGATAATTGAAAAGTGTATTTGGTAATAACGGGTATTGCTGTTTTCATTTGTCTCAAGTGCTATTTTGTGTTATCTATTGCAGTTTAATGACCCAAACCTTGGCAGTACTTTAGGATGAGCTTTGTGATAGAGAGCACTTGAATGAAAAGGAAAAGCTTATCAGCAAGCAGTGACTCAATAAGGGAACTTGGGAGGTGTTAGACTTTCCTTTAGAACAAGCTTCTCCCAAAGAAACAAGGACTCTAATGAGAATGTTTTCAATATTATCTCCATGTTCCAATAATAATAGCAAGGAAAGTACTGAATAATGCAGTTCAGTAAAAGTTCATAAATTTTATGAGGCATTTTATCAGAAGAGCTGTTACTTTTCTAAATAGCATTATTAGTCTTTGGATTGAGTGCCAGAAAACTTTAAATATGTAAAAAATGATACCGAACCTAAGGTAAAGTACACCGAGTGGTTGCATTTAATGAAATTTAGTTGCCTTTACCTTTATCTTGGAGAGTGAGGAAAACATATTCTTGAAGCAGAAGAATACTTTTGCTGGAAGGAAAGGTGAGAAGTGAAATAACAGAATACAATAAGAATAAAGCTTAGCATAGAAGAGTGGTGGTTGTCAGTGTGTAGGAGGTGGCTGTAGAGAGTGGGAGACAGCAGAGCAAATAATAAACATAGAATTAAACTTTTTTTTTGCAAAGTTCTTAAGTAATGTGTAAAAGTAGAACCTGATGAAGATACTTTAAACTTGGAATTTATCTTCTCAAGAAAATAGCTATAAAAACCTTGCTTGGGGTATAAGGAATTATGCATACACACATGAAAGTTGTGTGAATATAGTAATGACATTTACCAAAATTTTTCAATTTATTATGTGTTACAACCCTTTGAAAACTATACCCTGACTGTCTTTCAAAGTATGTGAGTTATATGTGTGTATATATTTATTTATAGCAGACTGATAGGTAGATAAAAGAACATAGGTATACATCCATAAGCTAATTGCTTGTTTCGTCTCAAATTCATTCCTGTGCTTCACCTGCTCTGCTGTGTATCACAGGTGGTTGATGCTACAGACAAAATTTTCCTGTTTCCTTGCTAACTGATTTCCTGCTAGGTTCAGTCAGTGACAATGACTGGTGGGAGACTGGCAGTGGGAGCAAATAAGCTGGGCTCTTTCTCTCCATCTTTCTCTGTGCTTCTGCATGTCTTCCATGGTCCAGATCTTCACAGGGCAGTCTGTGCTGTTATTTCAGTTCCCTTTGCATGGTCTGACTTCTAGGCTATGGTAACAACATGTCCTCCCTTGATTCCAGAGAGGGCAGTATCTTTCTGCTACTACTAATCCTCAGTGTATGTCGTCATCCTCTATTTAGTTTTCAGCTCTTTCCAACATTTTCAGCTAATCCAACATCTTTGTTGGATTAAATTTCCTCTAACAAACTACCTGGCATAAATTCTGTTTTCCCAACTAATCCTGATTCTATAGGTTAAACTTAGAATTTGGAATCTCCATATAAATTTAGTTCATAGCTATTCCATATGTGAAGTATTAAGATCATCAGACAGGTGCCAGCACAATGACCCAAATTTTCCTAGACTTTTCTATCACAAGGCCTGGCTTCACCTATTACTGCCACATGAGCTGTGCAACTTTTCAAGCACACTCAGTAATACTCTTACTCTGCATCACAAATGTCAACCTGATAGAAGAAACAAATTGCTAATGCTAATATTTTAATCAGTTAAATAAAAAAAGATTCCAAACAGTGTGTCACTGACTTAAATCCCAATGGAGTTTAAAAATGAGGGAAAGGATTTTAGGGAAAACAGGGTGGTATGGGGGGGAGTTGATATGATTTTTAAAATAGATAGATAGATAGATAGATAGATAGATAGATAGATAGATAGATAGATAGTGAATGGTAAGCCCCTCAGTTATACCTGAAGGATTGGTGGGTTATAGATGGGAAATGGCCTTCTGGGTAGGAAAAGAGGGATACAATAAAAATCACAGGTCACTGTAAAGGTCTGAGTTTAATTAGAACAAACTGTGAGTGTGAAAAGCTTAAAGAAGTAACGAACCAAAACCAGGAGCAAGAACACTCAAAATGGCTGGCCTCCCGTTTTCTCATGAAAAAGTAGAGCAGATCAGATGAAAGGAAAATGCCTGCAACAGAGTAATTGGAAGTTGGTGGAATAAGGAGGAAATTTGTTACTTACTTTTGGAGGAGTTAGGTGATCATTAGCTGATGAAAACCAGAATTGACACAAAGACTGAGTGAAGATTTAACCCATCTGGAAAATGTATAGTTTGTAATGGGTTTGTTGGCATATGATAACTGATTAAAAGATGAACCAATAGCTTTTTTTTTTTTTCAGATTTTTGACAGAATATATTCAATACTTACAGTTCTCTTTGATGAAAAGCATCATTTACCATTACCAATATATCAACATAGATACTGCATAGCCTGTTAGGGGTTATTGTTTTTACTAAATAACCATTTGTAGTCTGATTTTGCCTTAAAAATAGTTTTGCCTATAAATACTGTGTCTCCTTGGGGTGTCTGATTATAGACTGCACACTTGGTGGATGTATTCTGAAGGCATTTAGTCAAGTTTGGAAACATTTGGATGAACCTGACACTTCTGAGTACTTTGAGAAAGTAATACAGGAGACATTCAAATTTAACACAAGTGATAATAGACTTAATGTGTTTTCTTTCCAAATTGCGCTAATGTACAGACCAATAGTTAGAAAGACTAACAAGGTAATATTAGAACTAATACATTCATTACTCTTAGAAATGCACAGTGCATCTTAGAGGCCAAGTAAAGGGCTAGTTTAAGAATCATCTGTATCAAATTATTTAATTTTAGATGCCAGTGTGCTTGCTGAAGTATGTTAAGCCATTATAAGAAATACAATAATAAAAATATTGTGTTTATAAATTTGATGATCTCCATTACGTCTTTTGGCTCCTTTAGCTTAGTCTTCAAGCTAATAGTTTTAAAGCTAGACTCTTGAAGTGATAGATGTTAGAAATAATCTGAGCCTTTTGTGTCTTTCTTCTTTTATAAAGTAAAATTGCCTTTGAATGGTAAAAGAAAAACTTTGGTCCTAATGAAAAATCTTGTTTTATCCACCTATGCGTCCATCTGTCTGTCCATCCATCAAAAGTAAAAGTCCGACTCAACTCCTAGTAGTGCCATTGATCAGCTATGGGAATTCAAGCAGGTCATGAGTTTTGGGAGCCCACCTGTTATTAATTGTAAAATATGTACAGTTTTGTCTACTTTATAGGATTACTGAAGGATCAAATATAATATTATAGATGAAAATGCTTTACAAACATTAGAGGGATATATTAATATTAAGGTTTATTTAAAATAATGAGTACCTTCTGTTTGGAAAATCTGGGCAAGTCTCTGGTAGGGGAGGTAAAAAATTAATAGAACATAATATTTGACCAAAAAAGTTGGTAAGATAGTTGAGTAGGTCCTGTGTTTTGTTTTGTAAAGTCAGATGAAGCCCTTGTAAACAAGATTTTCTAATGATATCACTTGTTTTGGAAACTAGACTTATTCTTTGTTCAATTAAGTATAGTTCGAATACTATGGAAATGAAAGAACATCAGAGCTGCAAAAATTCTAGCAAGGCTTTGGTCCAACATCCTCATTATAACAGATAATAAAACTATACCTAAATAGATAAAGTGACTTGTCCAGTCATCCAGCAAAATAGTGAATAAATTAGGAATAGAATTCTGTTTTGTTTCAAGCACAAAACTATTTTCATAGGATTGCTCAGTCGACTTTTTTACTTGCCCAAAACTTTGTTGAACGATACCTTATTGTACTCTGTTATGTGGAAACTTTGAAGATGACATGGCAAAACAAACACCAGCAAAAACATGGATTAAAAGGAGGACACTGATAAACCTGGCGGTGCTTTCTTGCAGGAATTAATGAGAAAGATTTGCCCTGTTCCAAATGGCTCACTAGAAAGAATAGATCAGAGATACTAAATCAAGAAGTGTTAAGATCTCAGAAAGATCATTAGCATTAGATTTAGATAAACAAAGCATTAGAATTAGATGGCAATCACATATGAGTTTTGAGGAAATTCGAGGGTAGGCGACATTGATGACTTGTAATTAGAAATAGCCATTTCATTAGCTTGAAAACCTAAGGAATTATATATGAGCTAGGACTGCTTTGGTAGAGAAATTAGGATAGTAGGGATTTAGAATAATATCTCTAAAGTAGTATCTCATGCTAATTTCCTTTTGAACCCTAATTTAGTACTTCCAGTTATGTATGAGCTATTGCCAAGTTTATATCACAAATTTCCATCACGATGCAGAATTAGTAAATGTTAACATTGTTATATTTACTTCTAATTGCTTTTATAAATAAAATATAAATTGATATCTCTTTTTCTAGTCCATATTTCAACAATTTATTTGTAGCCTCATGCATGTTTCTATACATTTACATTTTTATGGTTTCTGTTATTTGCTGAACATGCAGTAGATACTTAACATGCTTCTTGATTCTAACTTTAAAAAAATGTTATTTTCTAGTGCTTTAGAAAAGCTTTGTCATTTTTGATTTTGTCTATTTTATTTTCCACTTCATTATTAATATCCATTGTTCTAAATAATGAGAAAGAGGCATAAAGTTAAAGAGTCACAGAAAGAAATTTTACATATTACACATTTTACATATTCTTACTTATCTCCCTTTCCTGTTTCCCCAAACCCCATTATTAGAATTACTCCTCATACAACCCTTAGTTGATTTGTTATATTATGATTACTATGCTTGTCATGCTTTAACTATTTTAGGGAATTCTAAGAGAAATTAGAATATGAGTGTCAGACTTAGATATGAAACCTAAATTATGCTGGTGTGGTCTTTTCACAACGAATTATTCCTTAATTATAAGTTTTTCTGAAGCAAGGAATATACAGCCTTAGAATGAACTTTCTATACTTAATTTTATGGATACTTGAAAAAAAAATCAGGAACTAGGGTGAAACAGGTATGGGGCAATTCCCCTTAACACATTTTCTGCCACTGCTGAAAGACAGGTATTCTAATTTTTAAGGATATAAGAAAGGAAATGATATAACTTTTTTTCACCTGGGGATATGAAAAGCTAGAAGACAGTCAAATCTCAGTTTGACAGGAAATGTAAGCCCACTTTTTGAGTAAAGATCATGTCCTAGTTATCCATACTTTTTTTAGCTTACTGCTGTATGGCCATAATGGGCTGGCCTCATGACATCTTCAAAGGCCAGCAAGGTGGGGAGCCAAAGCAGGACAGAAACATGTGGTCTACTCTATCACTGAAAGGCCAAACAACTCATGTGTCTCTCTGCTCCTCTACCGACCCCACAGTTAGTATACAACAGAGGTATTGACAAATCTGAAAAGCCATCTCTGGTTTAGACATCAGTAGAACAACACAAATCATGGAGAGCATCCTGTGGTTCTATTATTTCAGTTTTCCTAAGATCTAACTAATTGCTTTGATTTTATTCCTGTGGGTACCCTGTTCTCTGCCAACCTAATACAATGCTATTATTAAAACCAAACTTAAAACCAGGCTATGTTGTTACTATTGAGTGATCCGCTTTCCTACTCAGGTAATGGAATACTTGGTTCTCAGGACATGGTTTTATTAAAGAGTCACACTGCTCTTTACAAATATTAACTCATTAATTTGCACTGGCATCCCTCTGTGGCTCCTAGAAACTACTATTTTTCTCAGTTTATAAGGAGAGGAAGAGAAACAACGACACATTTTCCTAAGTTCGCACTGCAAAGAGGAAGTTGGGGGAAGAAAGGAACAATCACATAGTCCTTCTAACATCTCATTAGAGCAGCAGCATTACTTCTTGTTTTGAGCTTGTCACAATCTAAAAAGCTTACCCAGGTCATATTTCACTAATGTGCCATCTTGGATGAATGATTTCACGTCTATAAACTAAAGTTTCTTCATATGTAAAAGGGTGTAAATGATGTACATTCTCTTAGGATTGCTTAAAGGACCTAAATAGATCTAATTGGTTAACTGCTTAGTAGAGTCTTTTTTTCTGGTACATAGTAAGAAAACGGAAGCATTTTTTTAATAAATTAAATTTCATTAAACCATCTTTCAATAGTCAAAGATGTCTAATAATGGATGTGCTGTTCCATCAGGTGGTGAATTACCCATCCCTGGCAGAGCCTCTGTAGAGGCTAATAGCCATTGTTCATCTGTTAGATGAGGGACCGTGCCTCAGGTATGTGTGATGGCTGGATGGTTTTGAAGTCTCCCCTAATTCTGAAACTCCAAGTAGTAGTAGGTATGAGGCATTATACTAAAAGATCATAAAAATGTTTGATACTTGAACAGCTTTTTGCAGTTTTAATGCACTATTATTATGCATATTATGACGTAATCCTCACAATAGCCCTATGAGGAAGACAGGATTGGTATAATTGTCTTCATTTTATAGATGGGAAAATAGTGAGCATCAGAGAAGTTAAGTGAGTTTCTCAAGGTCATATAGTTAGAAAGTTAGAAAGCTGAAATTCATATCCTGTTTTTCTGCCACCGTCTCCTTGAATTTTGCATCATGTATAGTCATTTATGTTTCTGTTCTTGTGAGGGATGCCATTTAAAGAACATGTTTAAGGACCCACCCACTTTCTCAGCATTCCTCTTCTGTTCTGTCCCCATCTACTCAATTCCTGCTACATCCACAAAATGCAGTATTGCAGTGCCCATATGTACTGCTTTCTCTTTACAAATATAGACTCATTAATTTGCACAGGCATCCCTCTGTGGCTCCTAGAAACTATTATTTTTCTCACTTTATAAGGTGAGGAAGAGAAACAATGGCATCTCCTAGAGTGAGATGTAAAACTGGAGAGAACATCCAACTTCTAACCACCCCCTTTTTCAAATATTGCTCAGGCATCCAGAATAAGAAAGCTGTCAAAGCAAGTACCATCTTTTGTTATTCTCCGTGCACCAGTGGCATTCTAAAAGGTCATGGGGTGAGAGAAGAAACATTTTTTGCTGTGAATTATTCTTGAGATGAAACTGCTTTTTAATCTAAATCTGTGGTTCCATAGCCATTCAGCCGGTGACTAATTAGGGTGGCTATGATTGGGTTGGTAACAGAAAGCCAATTCTGCAATGTTGAGAATGGGCTCCAACCTTGCTATGATTTACTGCCATAATAAGAAGACAGAGGAAAATACTGCCAGCGTTTCATAGCCAATCGTAGTGTTTGCAGACCTTCATTTCTTCTAAGTTCCGAAGTTGTATCACAAGAAGAGATATCGGTTGCCATTCAGTTTGGATCAGTTTAGCCATTTTTTTTTCATTTTTAAAGCTTGATTCATACTGTATTTTTCTACTTACTGCAACAAATACTTTATCTGCTTTCTTTAAAAAATGGGGTAAACACTATCTGCTAATGGAGACATTGGATTTGCCCTTCTTCACATCTTCCCATGGTAGTAAAATAAACATCTTTGCATAGAAATGAGTGCTTTTTGTATGCTGAGAGAAGCTGAAAGTTCCCTTCAGTTTGAATATCCTGGTGGGAATTAGAAGGTTGAATTTATTCCATCTGAATGTCCTTCTCAGTCCTGTGTTTCAGCTCTTCCTACTGACCCATTGTCTTTCCTTCCTGTTAAGGAGTAAGGCAGATGGACTGGTTGTTTTAAGAACTCATTTGCTTGATTTGTATGTGTTTGGGCAAGTCATGAATGTGTTTCAAATCAGGATGATTTGTGGAGAAGGCAATACCAAGAGAGCGGAATCGGGGAATCCTGAAAGGAAAGGTTCATGACTTGGCCCATAACATCTTTCATTATTTTAATTAACAAACAACAAACAATGTATTATCAACATAAAGAAAAATTACTAAATTTTGAACCCTTCTAGTGACTCTCAGCTTTTCATGGGAGACATATAAGCAACATGACAGTGGACTCTGTGTAATAATAGATGAGAAGTCAGCTGTTTCAAAGGCAAAGAAGAAAAGATCTTGACTATGTCTGGGGACTGCTAAAAGGCTTTCCCAGAGGTAGAGACACCTGGAAAGGGTATCAAAGCATGAACTCATAAGATAGATTTAGGAAAAGCAGTCATTTTAGACAGCAAGACATATGAATTCATGGGGGAGTGATTGAGCATGCGATGTTCAAGGCAAATGGTTTGATGTGACTAAAGCAACATGTACACCTGAGGCGGTTGCAAAAAAATTATAGTTAGAGAGCTATGGAGGGGTAACTTGTGTCTTGTGAGGGAGTTTGTAATTCAGTATTGATGAGAGGTGATCTGGATAAGTTGTTAGCTTGAGGCAATTTCAAAAGCCATAATGCTCTAGCAACTGATGGGTGTGATTAGCAGCTGGTAAATGTTTTCTTCTCCCGCTTGTTCCCTGTTTAAGCTGAGTTCAAGATACACTGTTTCCAGGGATCTGATTAGGGGATGGATACAATTCACCTCCATCTCGGTAGAAGGGGTTGACTCAGTGATGTGCAAGGTATACAAAAGCCTCTGTAATCTTTAAGGATTTCCTCTTATGAGCTGAACTAAGGCCATCATAGTGGGACAAGGGAGAGACTGAAAGGAAACTGTGCGGGAAAAAAAGTGATCGGATCTTGACAATGACCCAGTGAGCCTTCTTGAGTCATGGCAAGTGAGTGGATGATGGTTCAGAGAACTGCAGCTGGAATATGAGAGAAAAGATAACATTTTCCCATCTGGAAAGGGGGTAGGTACGTGAAAGAACTATAGTGGAGGAGACACAGCTTAGGATCCCATGTTCAATTTAAGTTGATGGCTCACACATAATCAAAGCATCTAATTGTTCTTGATGTTTCTAGAGCAGCGTTCAAGTATGTTTTAAATGACGGCTCCTTTGGCAACACTGTTAAATGGACCCTAGCTAACTCTCAGTTACCTATAGTTACTTAGAATTGCATATAAGAGAGCATTGTGGGAACAAGAGCAAAGGAGTTGATAAGTTTACGTTAATAATAATAATTATTTATTAATAAGTTACTAATAATAATCATAATGAAATATACTATGCACCAGGCCTGTGTTAAATACATTATGTACATTTTCTGATTTAGTCTTTACAACCCTAAGAAAGAGGTAGCCTCATGATTGCCATTTTTTATAAAGGAAAAAAAATAAGAGCTAGTAAAGGACAGTGGTTGCCCAGGGCCTCACTTTGGCAAGTAGTGTAAGTAGGACTCAGATCCAGGCTTGGTAAAAAAGGAGGGATGTAGGTGTGTGCTGCTGGCTGGTATATCGATAATAGCCCATAGAGCATCTGTCAGTGCCATATGTCAGCTTCATAGAGCGTAATGAAACTTCCACACAAAAAGGCTAATTGTTTTTTTAATAAGTCTAAGTTTATTTAGGCCAGTGAGAGTATTTTCAATGAGAATTCAACAGATGGAATGAGAGAGAGAGAGAGAGGGAGAGGGAGAGGGAGAATGAGAATGAGAGTGAGAGAAAGAGTAATAAATCTTTTCAGTCTGTCAAGACTTCAGAAACCACCATCTGACTGGCGTGAATTCCACAGAGGTTCTAAGGGAGTATGCATTAACAGTTTGGAGAATAGAACCACCCTTGAAATAGTACGTAAGTAAAAAGCTCGGATGATTCTGTAGGGTCTTCTGAACTGTCTTTGCTCACTGGAGTGGTACTTAACAGTGACCTCCAGGCTGTTCCACAGGTCCCACCACAGACATCCTGATACTCAGAAAAAAAGCTGGCTGCAGATGGCTGCACTGGCTTTTGTTGGTGCCTGCTAACTAATCAAGGACATAAATGGCAGTGGAAAGTATATTTTTAAAAGAGCCCTTTCTTTTAAAATGTGATTGAAGTGATAAAAAAAAAATAAGTATGGAATCATGTCCTTTGCAACAACATGGATGCAGCTGGAGGCTATTATCCTAAGTAAATTAATGCAGAAACAACCAAAGACTCCATGTTCTCACTTATGAGTGAGAGCTAAATATTGAGTACACATGGACAAAAAGATGTGAACCAAAGACACTGGGGACTACAAGAGCAGGGACAGAGTGGGAGGAGAATGGCTGAAAAACTACCTCCCTATTGGGGATTATTTTTACTACCTGGGTGACTGATTGAATTGTACCCTAAACCTCAGCATCATGCAAAATACCCTTATAACAAACCTTCACAAGTACCTCCTGAATCTGAAATAATAGTTAAATAAATAAATAATACAATAAGCCTTGCAGTATGATGTGAAACAACCCCCTATCTTCTTCCATCCAGTAGTCCATTTTCTAAGACTTATCGTGAAGGAAGAAAGGTGCTCCAATATCTTAGCTTAAATCCAAGCCAGGAAATTTGATTAGGCTTCCAAAATGAATCCCTTCAACAATTTCAATTAGGTAAGAAATTCGTCTCCTATCCTCACTTGAAACAAGTGTGAATGCATTCCCTGCTGTCTTTACTCGGACTCATGGAGGCATACATGCACTTGTTGAGAAAGACATTTGACAACTGAGGGTTGAAAGATTCTGTAGAGATGTGAGGTTACTGCCATATTTCCGTGAAAATCTATAGCCCAACCTCTGGCCTTTTAAGAGGAAAAAGAGCATTCTTTCTACAGTTAAAATAACGGGTGGTGCCATTACTCCAAACACAAGGAAGTAAACACATAAATAAAATATTAGTGGTGATTGTAACAACATGTTCTGTTGTTTTTTTTTTTTTAAAGTCTGTTTTCATTTTTAAGTAGCTTGAATGACACATCCTGAAATCACCAAGGGCATCTGTTTACTCTATCCGCAGGAAATTTGTACTCAGAAACCTTCAAGCATTTGAATTGTTTTGGGCTATAATTGTGAGGTTTCTCCTTTTTGCTACATATTTTAAAAAATGGACTTTGCTGGGCTTTCCGATTCCTATCTCCCTCTACTTAAACCCATCTATATGATATACTTGTAAAAATGGGTACATTTGAAGAGAAATGACAATGGAAAGAAATGATCCCATGCCTAAGCAGGAAAGACATGCAAAAGGGAAGTGGCACTGGAGGAGGATTATGAGAAAATTAAACAGATGAATGTACAGAAACACCAAATAATTCTTTGCATGTGTTTCTTTCTCTCTCCGCATTATTCTCTTTGAAGAGCATGGGCCTTGTAATTTCCTCTCTTTGTCTTTCCTGTCTTCCACTGAATCTCCAGAACTTCTAAAACAAATCAAATCAAGAATTAACCTTTTAAGCATGAACCATATCTCTTTGCTGTGCTCTGTGTGCTGTCTATAAATCATTCTGTGGAAGAAGTCTAGGAGATCTGTGCTGCTCCAGTCCTCAGGTGACTACTCGGGAAGTGCTAGCAGCAACCTCCCTCATTTACTGTGATGGCTTTCCTCTGGCTGAAATACTGTTTTGTTACAGCCTTGAGTAGAACAAGCTCTTCAAGTCATTTCTTCATTCCATAGAAAGCAACATCACCATTATAACGCTAGCACAGTAGCAAGGTTACAGGCCCAGAGGAAAGAATGGTAAAACATAATTGTTTGTGGGTAACAGAGTAATTCCATAGCCTAAACCTGTATAATTATGCTAAGACTAAAATCACCAGGGAAAAGATCAAGGAGGCAAGGCAGGCCCAGGCTGCAGGAACCTTTTTTCAGGTGATGTTGCCCAAGACTGCTCCCCCTACAGGACTCGAGCTGCTGGCCCCTAGCAATCCCATCACCCCTGCCACACAGCCATGGAAATAACAATGACAACAATTAACTGAATGCCTAACGTGCCAGGCATCAGGTGCTGTTACCTCTAATTGCTCCCTTAGCCCTGCAAAGTCAATATTATTACTCTTTTTACAGAGACATTAAATTAGCTCATCCGAGGTCACAGAGTTAGGCATTGGCTGACCTAGGATTCAAACGTACATCAGCCTGACTCCAGTGATGCTATTCTTGCCACTCCTCAAAAGAAGAGCGAAGCCCACCCATAGGTCTTTGGTATCTTCCCACTCTGTAAATAGCTATACTGTACATGCATACTCTTCAAAGAAAAGAGAATGCCGAGAGAAGACCAGGGTTTTCCTTAGGCAGGGTTTCTCAATCTTTGAAAAATATTAATATTATCATACCCCGAGTATTTTTAAGCATTTTTTTTTATTTCTAATTGCTCTCGCCCATGAAATTTTAATGAAATAATACACTGAATGTTTTTTTCTGTACCATGGACCTTTAGGGGACCACAAATCACTGTAATATCTTAAGTTTTTTTCAACGCTGGGGTGGCGGGGTTGGGCAGTGATATAGCCCCTGTTGAGAATGTATGCTCTCAAGTGGCACAGCAAACACATCGCTGAAGCTCTCCTTTTATTTAACAATAAGCAACAGAGATAACAGAGTTCATCTTCTCCTCCTATTGATCAACTAGATTAAATACCTTATGAAAGAATCTCATTGGTAAGCATTCACAGTGGATCCATGGGTCAATTTAGTACAGAATGGGAATGATTCAGAGCATTCTGAGAACTTGCAGACATTTCAGATGGGAAAATCTGATGTCAAGACAAGCAAAACAAGCAAGGCTACAGTTATATAATCAAAACCATTGCCAGCCATTATTTTTTTGTAATCATTGATTGCTCTGTAATTTGATTGTGGAATCCAGGCTTTTATAATAAACCATGGGCTGAACCATCCAATTAAAGATGTAGAGGCTCAAAGGAATCCAAATATATGACTGGATTTACTGAGAGACAAAGGTGATTTTTAGCAGAGGGACCAATTAAAAACTCCTGAAAAGCGAGAAGAGGTTTTGATTCAAATTGAATTAGCCTTTATTAAGCACACACTATATGCCAGATAGTGCTCTGGATGTTTTAAAAGTATCATATATCTAATCTTCATGATATCTCTTTGAGGCAGATAGAAACGTTAACCTTTTACAGCCCAAGAACCTGAAGCTCAACACAGATACTCAAAATTCACACAGCTGTCAAGTGGTAAAGAAAATCAAACATGCTTCAATAAATTCTGGGTCTTACTTTGGTTTTGGTTGAAATTATTCTTTACTTTTTACAAATCTGACACATCAAAATGCATTTTTTTGCATAAAGATATAAACCATCAAAATCCAAAATAATTTGAATGTGTGTATGTGTATTTACAAATTATAGATTTATTTATCCATATTTATTTAGAAAATGTGACATTAATTTGTGTTTTTTGTACTTCTTAAATCTGAAACTTTAGAAACAATATATTTTAAAAGCGTCTATGGACTGTTGACTGGTAAGGAAAGATAATTTTGTGCTTTCTCACCAAGACTCTTCTGTTCTCTTATTTTCCTATATCTAAAACTGTCACAGATCAAAACTCAGAATAAAGGAACAGAATGTATATTCCTGTGCTTGGCTGTGGGATCTAAACTAATAAGCATCTGTCTTAAATTGCTTCTAACATGCAAAACTTGGGAAACATAATCCTTAGCAGCTCTGATCATTGCTCAGTCTGAGGCAGTCAGCATACGATGCTTGGTTTTCCTAACTCTTTGTGGCCTGACCAGACAACACAAACAATAGCTGTTTAGAAAATCAGAATTGATTTATTCGTTTTCTAAATAACTAATAAATAGCTGTGATGTGTCAGGCTTGTACTAGACACTGGCTAAGCAGAAGTACAGTAATTAGTCAAGAATCCCTGCCCTCCAGGAGCTATAGCCTAGGTCAAAGTGATATAAATTAAATAAGAAACAAGTAGATTAATATCTACTCATAATTTTTATGAATATTTGATTGAAACAAACAGGGTGACTTGAGAATGAGCGTGGGGACAGCCATTGGGAGTCAGTATTAGTTTCTAATACTGAGATAGTCTTAATTGTGGATGAGAACTTGCCCATGAGAAAAGGAGGAGGATGGACTTGCACCCTCAAGGAGTACGCGGGCTCAGAAGAAGAAATAGGCTTAGCATACTTAAGAAATGAAAGAAGGTTAAAGTGTCTGGAGTGCTGGGGACAGGGAGAAGGGTGGCCAGAGATTCTGCATCCAGAGATTCTTACTGGAATGCAGATATTCCAGGAAGGCCAACTCAGGTAGGCCACTGATGCTACAATAGAGGGATATGGTCTTATTCTAAGACCTGTGGGGAACTTTGAATGGTTTTAAACCAGAGAATGGCAGGATCTGATTTACAAATTTAGAAGATCACTTTGGCTGACTGAAGGGGAGAAGGAGGCAACCTGCATATCAGTAGAGAGTCTATGGCAGTGTCCAGACACAGAACATTGGGTGACTAGACTAGTGTCATAACCAAGGCAAATGGAATTGATAACTCAAGGGCTGATCTTTGACTAATGCTGTGAGGAGGACATTCTTGACAGCTGTACCTGGTGAGGGAGAAAGAAAATATCTAGGACCACTGTAATCACTCTATAGCCTTCTTATGTTGAGTAGACCCCACCTTCACTAGGACGAAATTGGCTGCCTGTCACCTGATTCTCTCTGGCTGCATGGACTTTTGTGACTTCCTTTTCCTTAATGACAGTTTTGATGGTTTATTCCCCCAAAACACGTGTATATCAGTATCAGGAATAGGGTTGGAGATGTTGATTGACCCTGTGGCTTTTTCTTTATAAACACTACTCCTAAATTATGTGACATTAGATGATTAAAAACAAAAAACACAAAGTACTTAATTTCTCCTACCACTTCACCATAATCTAGAAAATAAATTACTGCCCTACTGAGCTAGGAAAGATAACAGAGGGATTAAGTCTCCTGTTTAAATAAATACTGGTTATGCTAGATGTTTGCACAATTATAAAGATGACAATTCTTAGGACAGTATGTTCCCTGTTTCTTCTGGGGTCTCAAACCGGTTTGCACTTTTCAAATGCAGACTGTATTCTGGGCTTCATCTTTTACTCACTCCAACATGGAGTTTATGCCTTTAGTGTCTCACTCCAGCTGAGGGGTAGTCACGTTAAAAAAGCAGCCTGATAAGGAAATTCTAAGGAGTACTTGTAGCCTAAAATGTGAATCCTGCAGGGCTTTTACATCATGACAAGACTCCTAGAGTCCAGATTCTTAAACTGACAAATAGAAGTTTCTAGTGG
Source organism: Cacajao melanocephalus (assembly GCA_963573385.1). Classification (NCBI taxonomy): domain Eukaryota; kingdom Metazoa; phylum Chordata; class Mammalia; order Primates; family Pitheciidae; genus Cacajao; species Cacajao melanocephalus. The sequence continues at coordinate 43,329 of CAUYLG010003166.1, read as the reverse complement.
TGAAAAGTCTCAGGGACACGCTCGTGGGCATGTTATTTGGAAGCAGTTGCTTTCGGAACAGCCTTTCTGTAAGCAGACTGCAGAGCTAAATGGCCATTCCACCTGTGTGGGAGGCCAGCCCTGCTGCTCAGAGTTCTAGACGGTGTGTTTACTCCTCTTGCGTATGTGCACAGAGTTGACAGCAGCCCGCCAGCCCTGAAAACTGGCCAGCAGTCAGTCAACTTACAAATATCTATTAAACACCCTAGGGTACGTCATCCTCTTGAGATCTGGTCTGGTGGCAGCTTCTGCATTTCTGTGAGCTATACTTTTTCTGACACATCTTAGCTGGGGGAGGATTTTCATGTTGAATGCAAATGCTTATGGGTTAAAAGCTTACTTAAGTGTGCCCAGGGTAGCTTGGGTAGGAGACCAGCCTTGCCTTCTTTATCTGGAGCCAGTTAAAGACTGGAAAAATTGCTTTGTGGGGCATGTGGAAATTTAAGAGGTAGAATGTGATGAAAGCAACATTTTATGAGAGTAGCATTAAAACCATGATTGAGAATAGAAATAAATATGAATCGGTGTCTCTGTGTCTCTTTTTCTCATCAAATCATCATTATAATTTCGTGACTATCTGGAATGGTTTGGGGGTGGGTGGGTCAGATTATTATGTTAAAAGTCACATATTTTATATGTTTTCAGATGTTGCAGAATTTGTCTCACTATGAATAGAGATGGCTGAAGCCTGTTGTTGGAAGTATACTGTTACAGAGTAGGCTCAAAATAAAAATGATTACTTAAGAGTTGACAGCGATATTAGTAGGACACACCTTCCAAAATCACTGGTTTATAGATTTGAGACTGATGGATAAGCTTTATAAGCGCATTGCTCCTTGGAGGCAGAAAGCTCCCTGCCACTGCTGCTATGAGTAGAGAAGAGATGACACTTCTTGGCAAAGATTCTGAGCCTGAGGTGCTTTGATGCTAGGGTCTTTCTAACTCTGAGAAGAGAATACATTCCATGAGTGAGCTAGTGAGTGTGTGTGTGTGTGTGTGTGTGTGTGTGCACATGTATGTCTGGGTGTGGTCAAGTGTATGTATGTGTAATGCACATGTGTGTTTTATGGTTGCTGCAAAGAACAGAGGTCTAACTAAAAATTCGGTCCAGGGAAAAAAATGCTGATGAAGTTGTCCCTGCAGTGGTTTGATTCAATCGTATTCAACATTTCCCATGTTTTGCCTTAATGTTAAAGTTACCCATAAAATTTTTTAGAACATATAAATGTATTTCATATTAATTTCTCTTCATTCAGGTCCACGTATTGAAGAATTTTTATCTCTAATATCTTCCCATCTATTGCCTTTGCTCAGTCCCCTGTGCTTTAGTTTGAGCCCTTTAGTTTCTTATCTAGACAATTTTAATAGCCTTCCAACTAATTTCCTTAACACCTGCATGGCCTTTTCCCACCTTGTCCTTCTACCACTGCCCAAGTGATTATTCTAAAACCCAAAGCTTGTTAAATCACTTTCAGCTTAAAATTACTAAGTGGCTCCTAATAGCTTTAGCAAATATCTAATAGCTAACAATAATATCCTTTATTGGGGCCGACCTATGTGGTAGATATCATGCCAGGCACTTTTATGTAGATTCCCTTATCGAATCCTCATCATTCCCTTGTTTCGGTTGTTAGAACTGATGTGCATATTTTAGCAAAAGGAGTGAATTGTAAGGTTCAGAACGTCAATAGACATAATCAAATGGAGTTCCAGTGTCGTCTTAGTTTCAGTCCAAAACAATATTTAAAACTATCAAGATATTACCAGTGTAACAGACTGAGACATATGGGGATGAATTCATAAGAGGAATTGCTCTGTCCAAGGGTTTGTATGGTTTTAAAAATCAGAAAAATATTGCCAGGTTACCTTCCATAGAGGCTGTACAATTTATCTTGATACCAGTAACGTACTCACCTCCTTCTTCCCATAAAAGTCTTGATTTTTGCCAATCTGATAAATGAAACATAGCATCATCTTGTAGTTTTAATCTGCATTTATCATTACGAGAGGAAGGTTATAAAAAGGGAGAATCTGGCCAAAGTTCTCCCAGAACAATTGGGATATAGGTGCAATTATTATCTCTTTTCATAGAAAGGAAACTGAGTTGAGATATTCTTAAATTAACTCTATAGCTACACTCTCAAACTTAACTCTATAGCTACATATCATTAATCAATTTATTCAGTGAAGTTTTGGTGCCTACCTACAGTATCCCAGGTTACCACATGGGTTCCAAACTTCCCAACATGCACCAACGCCTCAAATCCACTGGGTCCTTACCTCCACATCTTAGCACTTGCTGTCTTAATTCTCTGGAATGTGCCCCTTCCTTTCTTAATCAACTAATTTGACCATATATGCTTTAACAACTTCCTATGCAAGCATCACTTTCTCCAGAAAACTTTCCCAGACTTGCATTGCTTTCCTCTGTGTTACCATAAGACCCTCTTCTGACCTCTAGCTCATTCCTGAACACCCTGCATTTCAGTCGTGTTTCACTAAAACACTCTTGATGGCAAGGCTGCCTCTTCTTTGACTTTGATTTTCAAGTACCTGGTCCAAGGTCAGGCACATAATACGTACTAAATATATGTTCGTTGAATCAGCAGAATAAATGAATGATTGACTACAGCCAACTAATTGAAAATTCAAACAATGAAAAAGATGATGTTTGCACATTACTTTTTTTCTTAAGAAGATACAGTGCTACTTTATTGTTCACACAATTTTGTTTTCTCAAAGGCTGTTTACTTTTATAAGCTGTCATTACTTAATGTATTCTGGTTTATTTTTCACTTGGACAGAAGAGAGACTAAAGGTCTTTTCATCAGGGATTTTCAATTGTCTTGGAGACTTTGGAGCCCTCTGAGGGCTCCTGAAAGAGACAGAATCGTTGAGGGGGCTTCACTTCTCCTTCAGACTCCTCCTCTCCCCATCTTACTCACGTCTCCCCTTTAACCAAATCAGGGTGTCATCTGTATAACACCTTGGATTTCTATGTAGGCGTTTTTTAATAGAAAAGGTTGTATTGTTCTAAAATGTTTTGTAGTATCTTACAGTATTTCATAAAGGAAAAAGCTCAAGTCTACAAATCAGGAAATGTGGGTTCTGGTCTTGCCTCTGCCTGTAGCTAGCTTTGTGACCTCACACTAGACATTTACTCCTCTGGGACCCATGTCTTCATCTGTAACATAAATCCTCTAGACAAGATGAGGACAAAGTCCCTTGTAGCTCTACCTCAATATCTTGGTTTATATCCACATATTACCATTTAAATTCTAAACCTTCTGCTGTTTTGAACACAGTAGTCAAAATTTCCTTTTTAGTCAACACTTTGTTCATAGAGCACTGCAACTGTCTTTGCCCTTTTAAAGAGTAATGATGAGCTTCCAGTTTCCAATGTATTAAGAGCAATTTCCTTGTCCTTACCTTCAAAACTTCTCCCAGGAGACTGCACCATCCACCTTGCATCTGTTTGTCCTCTTCTCTGCCTACTCGTCACATACTCTTTGATATTCACAGTTACTTGTACCCCCTTTATTTATTGCTTGCTCCCCTGGACCTGGAAATTCTTTGCTTTTTAATTTATCTTGAAAATCACTGTATAAATTAGGCATTATCCATGAAATCAACTCTGTATGACTAATTAAAGAACAAGGTTTATTATTTTATTTTTGTTTTACTTATAGGCCAAAACAGCTGTCATGGTAGACCTCATATCTCTATGTGCATAAATATATGTATACATACACATATATACACACATTGACTTTTTATAAAAAAAAATCATTATGTGGATTATAACAATGAGAGCCTATAAGCTTCTCAAGGACTAAATTTATATCTGTTTTAGCTACTGCATAAAATGTACCAGAAACCACCTATATGAACGTGTGCATTTGCAAGCTTTTTGTATTTATAAAAACTCATATTTAAACTATAAAAGTGGGGAGACTCCTGATATGAAATTAGAGATGCTCTGAATATAAACATAATTTAAAAATTAATCTCCAATATTAGCTTCTTAGTTTTCTGTTGTATTGCTTTCCCTGTCAGGCAAGAACACCTCTAATTTTGGGAATATCAGTAATGTATTCTCAAAAGACAGCCCCTTTATAGAGTGATAATTTCATGAAAAGGGAGAGGTAGTGTATGGAATAGAAGGAAACCCCACTTCTGTCATTTTCTTTGTTCTCTTGCCATCGTTGAAAGCCGTCAAGATTTTTTTTTCTTCAAGATTTTTTTTTTAGATCGATCTCAATGACGCTTTTCACCACTCCCTTTCTCCAAATTCTTATCTGTTGCTGTTGCTTGAAAAACACAGGCCTAAGTTCTGAAACAGACCTAGAGGGTCAAATTTTATGATGGGGCACATTCCTATTAAAAATCCAGGGTAGCCCCAAAAGGCAGCCTATCTTCCTCTCCAGGGGTCCAAGGGCTTCCGCAGTGTTCCAGCAGGGCTTTCTCTCTCCCCAAACTCCATCTAATGAGCTGACTCTTCCCTTTATCTGGGACACCTCAAAGGCCTCACTCTCCCTGGGCTTCTGTGGGCACTGCCTTTTTTGCTGTCATTCCAATGAGGGTGGTACTTCCACCTCCTGTAGAGCCAAATTACTCTCCGAGCTGCAGTGTTCTGTCCGTTTATAGGGTTCCCTTTCTGTGTCCGAGAGCAGCAGCTGTTCCTTAGACACTGGAATTCACACTGTGTGTCACTACCTTTCAGGAATTCCTCCTAGTGTCTTACTACTCACTGGTTGGTTAACTTTCTGGTCTGTAAAATTCTAGTGACTCATTGGATGTGAATAGGGTAGATAACACAGTCTAGCAATATAGTCAGAAGACACGTTTTCATTAGGAAATTACTTTCTTTAATCATTTCAGAAAGTCTATTTTCATTCAAAGAGTTTCAACCCAGCACAAAATGACCTGGAAGGCTAAATAGATGCCTAAAGCCTTGCGTTCTTATCTATGTCACTCTTCTAATCCCCTTGACACTGGATCATCAATAGATGGAATGAGCCTAAGATTCTCTTGTCTCAGCCTCCTTAATGCTGAATGGGGGAACAGGAGGTAGAACATCATTAACCCTGCCTCCCCTCTCACCACCATCCTTTACTCTCCTAAAGTGAGGGAGCCCTCTGATTTTACAACTTAATTTATTCTACCAGTTTCTTTTCATTAGTAAAGCAGAAAAGGCAATAACATTCTGTACACATGCTCTAGATCACAGTATTAACTGAACCAGATTCTTAATGTCATCATGCTGTTCTGCAGTTCTGATTGCAAAGATGCTCTGCAGTGTGTGCATGTGTGTGTGTGTGCACACACACACATGCACACGAGAGAAAGGGAGAGATACATGCACGCACACTCTACCCACAGACAGAGACCCGTCTCATCGATTTCCAGTTCCCCAGACTTTTACAAAGTCCAGAGTATGGAGACAGAGATGTTACTGGGAAATGATCTGGATTTTTATACTTCCACATATTCAAAGAAAGTAAGGCAGGAGGAAGGATTACATGGCCTTTGAAAATTTCTTACTTGTCATGAATGAGAGATTGATCTATAGCACAGACACAAGTTCACCATTTTATTTTGTTTTTGTTTATTGTCCTTTTCTTTGCGGCCCTCAAGCTTTTCAATACACTTAACCTTACTCAGCTTTGAGAAGCCCTAAAATTGTAGGTAGTGTATCCTTTGTGGGGTTTGGGCCTGTTCCCTTCTCCTTCATGCTTGCCACATTCTATTTTGCTCAAATTCCAATCAGAATGCAACTAACGGTGACTTTCTGTATGGTTGATGCAGAATCATACTGAATTTGTCTCTGCTATTGCACTTACTCACTTGGGACTTTACTGACATTTCTCTAAATTTCTTATGTACCAAAACGAGCTAAAATAGGCTGTTTGGTGCATGTCAGGAAATATTTAAGGTACCCCTCTGATAGTCACCGTGATGCCAAGGGTCCTAACTGGCCTGAGTGATAATTGCTTAAAATATTAAAGGCTATTTTATTTTCTAGGCAGTGATATATTAAAGCTTTGTTTGTTTTCTAATCAGAAAACCCCCAGGGATTCCTCCCTACTAATATTTGGTTGAGGTGTTGAGATGTTAATTATAAACAGAACACGTATTTGAATCCACAATTTGAGCTTCCGTGACTGTCCCAGTCATACCAAAATGCCAATTTTTAATGCTTAGGTTTCATGAAGTCACATACACTAAATTAGTGAATACTGAATCATCGCTCCTAGGGTAAATACAAGGATGGGTTCCTGGAAGCCTCTGATCACATTTTTGTCAACTGATTGATACATAGCCATATTTTCTGTGTTTTTCTGTTTAAAGGCACGTTATTGACTCTATGCTGTTGATTGATTAACACTGAACTCCCACCAACAGTGCTTAAGTCATGCCTGATGGAAGCTTATCTAACACATGTATCTTCTCCATAAGGCATAGCACAGCCTTTTTATGCTTAGGAACTCTAGACAGCACTTCAGCATACTTGGAGGCCATTTTAAACAGTAAAAGCACCACCAAAAAACACCCAACACACACACACACACACACACACACACACACACACACACACGTGAAAAAAATGGCACTAAACAGACCACAAAGAATTACTTATTTTCAATTTAAAAACTGGATAAAAGAGGCAACTCAGGTGGGAATGCTCATGTGCTCAGGCAGCTCACAATTTTCTCCAGTCTGTGTGTGTCCACAAATGACCATGAAAGCACAGCAGAATCTCCCCACGTTGGGAAGTACATCTATTGGTGATCCCAAGTTTAGGAAAAAACAAGTAGATTTTAGCAATAGGAGAGTTTGCAAATAATGGGATTCACAAATAATTAGAATGGACTATAATTTGTAATTTAGACTGAAGTATCAGACAATGCAGGCTTCTAGAGAATAAACAGTTCCCACCCCATAGACCTTCAAGATCTGGCAAACCTCTTTTATCTTCTGGAAAAGGCTAAGAGGCAGAGACTTCTTCAGATAGCTCTAGACTAACACAGTTTGTCAGGTACTGCAGACAACTCTGTAGCTCTATCTAGCTGTGGTTGCCTTTGATTTAATGAGGTTCATGTAACATTCAGCATTTGATCTTGCCTTTTCTTCCTACCTGAAATAACCAATAACCACTCATCCTTTTTGGACCTTTTTTTTTTTTTTTTTTTTGAGATGGACTTTCATTCTTGCTGCCCAGGCTGGAGTGCAATGGTGTGATCTTGGCTCACCGCAAACATCCCCGTCGCGGGTTCAGGAAATTCTCCTGCCTCAGCCTTCCGAGTAGCTGGGATTACAGGCATGAGCCACCATGCCCAGCTAATTTTGTACTTTTAGTAGAGACAGGGTTTCTCCATGCTGGTCAGGCTGGTATTGAACTCCCAACCTCAGGTGATCCGCCTGCCTTGGCCTCCCAAAGTTCTGGGATTACAGGCATGAGCCACTGCGCCAAGTCCTTTTTGAGCTTTTTAGAGGCGTTCCCTTGCTAGCCCAGTACTGTTGGCACATAGGTAGAGGGTAGAGCTTTATCGTTCCTTAGAGAATTTCAAAGTGCAAAGTACTTTATAAGCCTATATATAATATATATGATAATGTATGTATAATAAGGAAAAGTGTTATATTTGCAGTAAATAGCTGTCATATTTTTATTCATTTTAATATTTTAAAATAAAAATATGTAAAATCAAGACAGTATAATTTATTTCTCTTCATATTAACAGCTCAAGTGGATATAAAAAAATTAAGCACAGTAAAAAACGGACTAGAAAGTCTACCAAATATTTCTAGGAAACTGCAGGGTTCTTCATTCTGATGAATTAGGCTCTAGAGAAAGCTAATAGTGCACAGAGAGGAGAAATTAGATAGGTCTTTTATTAAATCTTCTTTAAGAAGAATGAGTTATTTTTCTCAAAAGATGGAATTGTTTCATTATACCTTTTCTCCTGTTTTCCAGAAGCTGTATGGCTTAAGGGAACTTTCACAAAGATTTTGGACATCTTCATAAATAATTCTTCTCACACATTTAGCCTCTATTAATATTTCTTCTGAGCAACCAGAAATAAATAAACATCAGTTTCTCGATGCCACTGGTTTATTGAACTATGTCTCCTATTTCTAATGTATCTAATGTAATTCTACTGCTTGGAAGTCTGGGTCTTGCGTCCCTTGATTAGAGTTATTTCCTTTTTCCCTTTAACATAGCGGTGCTCAAACCTTAGTGAGCATCCGAATTACCTGGTAGGCTTGGTAAAATACAGATTCCTCGGCCCCACTGCCAGAATTGCTGATTCAGTAAGACTGGGGTGGAATCCAATAATTTGTATTATATTTTTAGCATGTTTCCAAGCTTGCTTGAGGACCACACTTTAAGAGTCACTATTATTGATACTAAGGGAATGAAACCTTTTGGGTCGGTGGGGAACCTTTTGGAACTCCTAGCATGGGAAAAGGTCAACATGGGTACTTCGACCATATCAGAAGGCTGTGTTCAAGGCATCAGTTAGCTGTTTAACCACATTCCAATACTGCTTGCAAGTTCAATAGAAACCAGGAAACAACCACCAGAAGGAGAGATTAGGGGACTCATGGTCATAAGCCCCCTCCCCACACACAAGACCAGGGGACAAACACTCAGCAACTCAGAACTACTTGGGGATATAAGCCCAGGCAGGCCTGACCATCAGCTGCAACCCTCTTGGGCCCCCTTCTACCCTTCCATGCTGTGGAAGCTTTTACGTTCGCTTGCTCAGTAACTGCATTGCTGCTCACTCTCTTGGTGCCTGAACTCTTGTTTGGAGCTGGAACACTCACCACGGGGGTAAGGCTCTTTGCTCAGTTGTTCGAGCAAGGAAGCCAAGAACCTGAGCCCGGAGCCCAAGCTGCAAATCCGGTTACAATACTAATATGATCTAGTTTAAGTAGATAGTATGATGCCTGGCACACTGTAACTGCTCAAAAAATGCTAACCGTATAACAGTTTTTCTACTACCCAGTAAGTATGACACTTTCAATCTTAACATTGTTTCATTCCCCTTATTTTATAAATACTCCATTTTTACCCTATCCTAGCTTACTCAGATCCGTCTTGATTCAGGTAAAATTCCAATCAATTTTTTAAAAACTTTGATATCATCATTGGTTCTTCCTTTCCTGAGTACACATTGATCTATGCCATTTATTTAATTTTTAATGATATATTGGCATACACGTATACTAATTTGTCTCCGTGGTGAAATTGTCTTTCCATCTAGTTAAAGAGGGCTGATGTGATATGGTGCGTGTCTGTTTATCTTCTCACAATGTCCAAAACAACTACTACATGAGCGAGATGCATTATTTGCTTTAAGGTGCCTAAATATGCATCTGTTTTGAAGGTTATAGAGAAACTAAAAAAACTACATATTTAGCTAATAAGAGTAGATGGTGAGAGTAAATACATATTTACTAAAGTACTAAAGGATACTTTAAAAACAATTTGTTATTCCTCAATACTATTGACAAATTAAAATCTGCCTTTCATTGTTTTTGGTTTTTTACTTGTATCTTATTGTAAATTTGGAGTATTTTGAATCTCAAATCTTACTGCAAAGCTGAAACTCATCTTCATTATAAATATTTAATATAAACATATATTGCATATAATGTAATGGTAGTGTAATACTAGTGTAAAATATAGATGTGCCTTAAATGTTATAGAATCTCAGTTTTGCTTCCTTGAGGTTCTAGCGCTATATTTCACTAGAAATCCATGAATTCTATGCACAGGAATCTATCAAAATCAAGCACAGGGACCTAAGGACGGCAATTTCAAATAGATAACTATTGTTATTTCTATGGCTGGAGACTGCAGTTGTGTTCAGATTTCTGGGCACCAAGTAGTATTTCAAAAATATTTTCCGTACTTTTTTTCAAAAAGAATGACAATTTCCTGTAAAGGGATTTAGGCTTTTCATAATGTTTTGTACTCTTTCCTTTCAAAATAGCCATACAGGCAGTTACCCATTGGACTAAGCAATTGGTCTTCAGCAAGGTCATGACTCCTCCGAGTTTAGAGGGTTGACTTATAGTTAATTTTTTTGTAAAGGAAAATTACTTAAATATCATTAGGTTTATTAGACGTCTTTTTAGATAGCTTTGATTAACATAAACTTGAAATTCATTCATTTATTTGTTAATTCACTTAGTAAATATTTAGTGCATATGTGTGCTCTGGAGGATAAAAAGATGTATCAGATATGAATTCTACTTTCAATCATTTTATGGCTGGTAGAAAATATATGTCTATAAATAACTACATTTTGAGGTAGAAAGAAGTATCATAAAAGAGGCTAGATGCAATGCCTGCTGAGAAGGGGTATCTGAATGACATTGAGGAAGACTTTACAGCGGAGCTCTGTTTAGGGTGGGGCAGCAACGATGCATATAGACATGTGGAGTTAGGGAGGTAAACTGCTTTTACTAAATCTGATCACTCTTCATGTCACTTGAATTCTAGAAAGAGGGACCTGGCCAGGGGATTTAAATGTGAATATTGAACTTCCTTGGCTTTATTTATTTGACTGAAGCTCAAAGCCAGTAGGAAGAAGGCCGGAAGAGCTGGATGGCGTGAATTCAAGGATGGCTGTCAATATGAAGCCAAGGAAGATGGGTTTGAGTCTATATGTAACGGGGAGGATAGTGCCTTGAATCAATCTGTGCTTTAACAAGATTAGTCTGGCAATAGAGTATATATCCAGTTGTCTGTAATCTCGCTCCTAGTCTCACATCAATAATTTTGATGAATTGGTCTTTTTATGGGCATTTCCCCATCCTGCACTTTGAGATGTGCAAGAATTTCTTGGGCACTATTGATTCCTTCAATAAGAGAGGGTCCTAAGATCCATGGCCACTTTAGTGAAAGGGCTTGTCTAGAGGGTTACAAAATAAATTAAGCAGATAAATCTCTTGAGAGAAAGACTGTGATCCAGTTATATGTACACTTTATAATTCAATGGCCATATCATGAACTTTCCAAAAGCAGTGAAAGAAAAAATATTAAGAAGCAGCAGCACTATATAAATGCATAGTTTTCAATGGCAAAGGTGATTTTTATCAAGCCCAGGTTGCTCCAGTTTGCAGTCTGTAGTTGAATTTGAAAACAGAGGAAGTCATGGGTGTACCAGGTAAATATTGACATCCTCCAAGTAACCTCTGACTCTTCCTTAAAAAAGGAGTCCAGCAAATAAATATTTTAGGTGCCTTACATTACAAAGTTATTTGATGAGATCTGCAAAGTTGCTGGTTTGAATTATTAATAATCAGGATATACATTCGAAGTGAGAGAAAATATCTAGTAGTCCCAGAATACACTATCAGTTTTCTTATTGTTTCACACCTAAACTGGGATGAGAAATTAATTACAAAATCCACTACAATCCCTATCAATGTACTACTAGGCTGAGAAACTCTAAGTCAGCCTTCTAGGGTTTCTTATTTCGTTTTAATTGACATAGATTTGCAGAAATTAGCTAGGTATTAAAAATTACCAAAGAAAGGGTTAATTAAATCCACCCACACAAATTGATAAAATCAGAAAGTCACCTGTTTGTTCTGTAAGCATAATATATTCCATCACATACAGCTCTTGAGTTTTATGCAAGAAATGTTATTTTTTTATATATATACTTCACAGAACACGGGTTGCTTTGTACTGCAGCTTTTCAATTTGCCTGCCCATTCTTGTTCTCCTTCCTTAGCCGAGTGCCCCCTTTCGGCAGATGGTTTGATGGTTCCTCTTTTCCAAAGACGTTAGGCATGGTATATGTGCAAAAAGAAGTGCAATTGCGCCCTCAACTGGCCAGAAATTTTTTTGTAGCATTTTGAGCTTGAATACAGCAAAGAGAGGAAATGGAATGTATTTAAAGATATGAAATGCGCTTTCTTGTGAATTTTATAGTTTAGCGATTTCCCAAGGCACACTCATTACCGTCGACATCATTACCTCTCCCATGGTATTTCTGGAATTATCAAGGAAGAGAAGAAGAATACATGCTGAGCTCCTCAAGGAATACTACTTATCACTGGCATTTTCCAGACTGCTGGCTAAATGGAGTCAACAAAGGTTTAAATTCTTAACAGACATTTCAGAGGCCTGTGATAAAAATCTCCGAAAAGGATATGTGAATGACTCATAACTGCTTTTCATTTGTCTCTCTAATTCACCTGTCTGCTTTTTAGGAGGAAATCAGCATTAATCTGATTTAGTACTTACTAAATCCAAAGGTGAAAATAAGTGTTTTGATGCTTCCTCATGTCATCCAGGCTTAATGGGAAGAAAGGAAATAATTTCTCACTACCTAGGAAGGATCTGAGCACATTAATGGTCAATACGGAGGGCAAGATTCCTCTCTGCAGCTTGAGGACCCCAGGCAACTAAGTCAGCCACTTCCACTAAAAAGAGCAGTATTATTTCCAATAGAAATAAGAAGCTGAAATAACAGTGACAGAAACTAAATCCCTTACTGTAGCTTCAAAATGCTTTGGAAAAGGAACCATGGAATTTTTGTTTTATGGGTCTACTGGGTATAAGTGGGCTGCCATTAGATGCAGCTAGACATTCAGAAGCCCAGATTACTCTTACATCAATTAATATGTTAATTACAAGTTTACTTTTCCAATATTATACTTTAATTCAAACTGCTGAATTGTGATGCATTAATTTGGGTTTACAGTGTTTTCAAATAATTTAGGCCAAACCTGGTGACCCAAGGGAGCAAGGTAGTGGGAGATACAAGCAGTGAGGGGATTAGGTTCCCAATTAGAGATATTTCTCTAGCAAGATAAATACTTACATGCATTGTGTAATTCGTCCTGAGGCTGTGATAACGAGCACGTTATCAGAAATCGCAAAGAATCAACATAACCAGCTGGAAACCTATTCCTGAACTTTGAGCTCAAATTCAACCTCTACTTGGATATAATTTTATTGACACTTTATTTATCTGAAATTCAGCATGTTGAAAGTAAATATTTTGAAAATAAACAAAAATATATATAAAGAATAAGTTTTAGTATTCAATAGTACAGTATGGAAATTATAGTTAATAATAATGTATTGTATATTTCAAAATAGCTAGAAAAGAAGAATGATAGTGTTCCCCAGCACAAAGAATAGATAAATATTTAGGTAATGGATATGATAAATGCCCTCATTTGACCGTTACACATTGTATACATGTATGAAAATATCACATGTACCCCAAAATATGTATAACTATATATACCAATTTTTTTTAAAACAATGCATGTAAAATTTACATGAAATTGCAGTAAAATCTGAAGTATAAAGTTTGGTAAGGAGGAATTTGGAATTATTAAGCTGAAGTTTGGGGGAAAAACACCCCCAAAACGAAAACAACAAAACAGCTTTATCATCTTCATGGTGAATCCACTTCCCATCTTGACCTGTCTTTTCTGTCAGCATCATTTTCTCAGTAACTTGGGTACAATTTTCATTCTTTTTTTATTTTTGCATTATTTTCCAGAAAGAAAGGCTTTGAAACTACAGTGATTTTTTTCAAATTGTCTTCCTTTATCATTTTTTGATCGACTACCATCACCATAATTTTGTCACAACTCATAACTGAATTATACAGCATTATAACTCAGTGTCCTCCTTCTGGTCTCTCCATTCTGAAGTCCGTTTTCACTGGATGCTCATTGGGTACTGAATGAAAGTCAATACTTTTAATCTGGCTTTCAGCGTGTTCTAGAATCTGGCTCTGGTCCTTGCTGTGGAGCTCCTACTTTATGCTCCCACTAAATATGTGACCTTGTTCCTCATGCATGCTCTGTGCCAGCCAGATTCTCTGCTTTTCCCAGGCAATTCTTGCTACCAGAAATGTCTTCCTTTTCCTTTTCACTTCTTAAAATTATATCCATCTTGTATGGACAAGGTTACATCCTACCTTTTGGGGACAACTTCTTTGATTACCATGCCAAGAAAGAGATCTCATGCTTCCCTCATCCAGCCTTCTGTACATGAAATGAGTAATACCTGCCATGGCATACATATGATATATTTTATCCTTTACTATATCTCTCATTAACTTCGTTAGATTGTATGCCATTTGAAAGTAGAGATAGTGACTCATTAATCCTTATAGTCAATCAAACACTTAAACATATAGCATTCTGTACATCTGAAATAGCTATTTATGTTGGTAATTTGAAAACATTTTTGGGAAAAATGCATTTATAAAGAAAATACCCATACTTTAATATCATATATTCAAATCAAGAGTTTCAACTCAATACCTTGCTCAAAGAAAAATACATTAGCATCTCATACAGAATCAGGCTTCAGAGAGTGCAATAAGGCAATTATTTAGGGTGATTATCTCAGTGAATAGGTTTAAAACAAATGTAATTAACACATTGATCACTTATAAGTAAATCACTTTTAAAAGGGTCACTTTCAAAAAGAAAAATTGAATTTTTTCCTTGATTGTTCTTAAACTTGCCTTCTGAAATTTTAAGAGCAACTAAGCCTGGCCAGGCATGGTGACTCATGCCTGTAATCCCAGCACTTCGGGAGGCAAAAGCGGGCGGCTCACCTGAGGTCAGGAGTTCAAGACCAGCCTGGCCAACATGATGAAACCCTGTCTCTACTAAAAATACAAAAATTACCTGGGTGCGGTGGCTGTAATCCCAGCTACTCAGGAGGCCAAGGCAGGAGAATCACTTGAACCCGGGAGGCGGAGGTTGTGGTGAGCCAGTATCACACCTCTGGACTCCAGCCTGGCAACAGAGTGTGACTCTGTATAAAAAAAAAGAAAAAAAAAAAAAAAAAAGAGCAGCAAAGCTTAATAAATCCTTTAGCAATAAATACTCTGTCCAGCCCATACCAAAATACATATTTTGAAATACTGAAGATCAAATTAATGAGGTTCTTCTGCATCTCATATTCATACTGAGCTGTGGTCTTGATACCTATGAATAGAATTGTAGTCAGATACTTCATTCAACAAATATTCACTGAGCAACCAATGCATATCTGGCACAGGGGAAACTGTATAACAAAACGGATGAGGTCCTCATTCTCATTTTTCAGTTTTCCGGTAGGAATATATTCTGTCTAGTCCATTTTCTGTCAGAAATATCACTTTAGGAACCATGATAATTGTTTCAAAAATGAGGAAGGTAAGCTGGTACACAACATTTCTCTCCTTTGCTTACTTCTCTCTTACTTATAAAATGACACAAAACAGTGTAATAAAAATTTTTATTTACACTTCACAGCAGGAAAAAGTAATTGAAATGAAAGCTTATCATCAGTGTTACCTGCAGATATTATTGGGTATCTTCAGGTTGAATCCATGTACCAGGTACATACAACTTTCCTTCTTTCTCTCCCTTTCTTCCAATCACACAACACACCAACAAGGTACATCCTGGAAAGGGAAAGATACTAAGAACAAAGCTTTATAAAAACTGAAATTTAGAGTCAAAAGGGATCTTTGAGAACATTTAGTCCAACCACCTCATTTTTCCATAAAATAACACTCTGAAAGAAAATTACTTTCTCAAGGATTTGTAGTGCTTTAGTAACTGATTCTAGGCCAAAAAACGTCTTCAGACAATCAGTTCAGTTCTTCCTCTAAACCACATCATTCCTGACAACTAGCTTTTTCATTCATTCATTCCACACACATTATTGTTTCTTTTCTACGGTGGAAAGGCTAGACGGGGCTTCCTGAAAGAGGTGAAACCCACTCTGGATCTTTGAAAAAAAGCAGACAAATAATAATAATTCCCATGATAATAAAGGCATTGGATGATATTCCAGAAGGAGGGACAAACGTGCAAGGGCTTGGAGTAGGAGATGCCGGTGAGTTGCATAGGCTGTAAGAGGGTCTAATGGGCAGAGTCAAAGGTGAGGCTCAGGAAGCAAGAGGGGCTGGATCATCAAAGGTTTTGGATGCTTTGCAACAGAATTTTGATAAAGAGCTCTTGAAATTTTTCAGTAGGGAGTCATGGGGTAGATGTGCTTGTTAAATGATTACACCTTTATTTAGAGATACTACTACTGTGGCAGTGGAGAGGACAGAGGTCCATGAGACTGCAGGCAAAGAAACTAGTAGAAGATGGTTGTAGTAACTGAAGCAAGAGATCATAAAAACTCATTCTAAATTTCACCTGCATTATTCATGTTCTTGCAAAGAAAGTGTGGGCATCAGGCAGGCAAACCGCAGCAATGCTTAGTCCATGAATGAGCTTCAGGAATACCTAAATCCCCAAAGTGGAACACATCTGGTACATACAAGTGTTTGTATTTCTGATGAGTGAGATAGGTATCATATTCTCAAAAGAATGAGACAGCCAAATTTTAAACAACAACTGCACTAAAAGCCTGAAAGAGTTGAGGCATTTTATCCAATGATTAATTCCCACCTAGGAAAACCAGCCTTTCCAGATAATTGCATCAGGCCTTTTACATAGAAGAAAAGTTGTGTTTTGAGACCTGTGTCTCTTGACTAAAATGGATGTAGTAGATTTGTAACTAGGCAGAAGCGGTAGTAATGATCATAACTGTTCCAGAAGAATTTGAGCAGTAATTCATAGAGTCTTTTGGTGATAGAGGTGAGGAAGTGTTGAAAAATGCACATTTGATTGGCATCCCTTGACATAATCAGGAGTTGCTGGAATTTTGGGGACATAGTAACAGAATCCTATTTATCCTAACTTTTCATTTCAATTATTAGGCTGTACTCACATTTCTATGACTTCTTACTTGTGAGGAACCAGAATGCTATGTTTTTTAAGAAAAGAGTAAAGAAAGTCAGCAGTTCCAAACAGTGTCATGGCTTAATCTGGAGTAAGTAATATTCCTGCATACACTGGTATGTAATATAATATAATAGAATATGTCAACATTTAGATTGCCTGATCCTTAGAAAGAAAACAATTCAGTGTTCATTTGTTTGGCATTGGTATAGAATATTAGGTGTTGCATCCTGCATATTGCAGAAATTTAGGGAAAAAATCAGGGATATAAAACACAGAGTAGGGCATAAATGTTATCTTCCAGATATTATAGACTTATAGATTGCTTTTTATACAATAAATTCTCAGTACTAAGACTTGTGACTGTTGTGCTTTAAATGTAGCTTGTTTTAATATATTAGGGAAATAACACCAATCCGTGCTAAAATTTTACTTTATTTTTGTTTAAATAAGTATACATATATATTTATGTTTGCACACACATATATAGTATATCATATAGATTACAAAGCAAAATTTTATAATGAATATTCAACCTAGAGACTAAAATGTTGCCCAAATTTGCATCTCCCTATATATATTCCTTTCTCATCTCATCTCCTTTTCTCTCTTCAGAGGTAAACATTGTTCTAAATTTTTTATTTAATATTCACTTGGTTTTTAATAAAATACCTGTGTCATATATATCCTAAAAATAATTTGCTTTGTTTCACTTATTTTAAAGCTTTATAAAATGGTATTAAATATATGTAGTTTTCTAGGACTTTCTGTTTTCACTTAGCATTATGTTTATTTCTCATCAGTGTATAAGATTCCATTTGGAGAATATTTTGAAATCTGTTCATTCTTTTGTATAATTCTACTTGGAATTTTACCATTTCCAATATAAATGTTAGGAAAATCTCTTCATTGCATTTCTGCCGATAACTTATGAATCTCATTTCCCCAACTAGCTGGGACTACAGGTGTGTGCTGCTATGCCCAGCTAATTTTTTTATTTTTGTAGAAATAGGGTTTCGTCATGTTGCTCAGGCTGGTCTCAAACTCCTGGGCTCAAGCAATCTGCACGAAAAATAACAGTGTCTCGCCTCTGAATCTACTTCTATTTATATGCATATATAAATATAATCGAGTTGTCATGCATTTTGGGTGGTGCATTGGACAGCCTTACTAAAGAAAGATGTATTACATCACAGGTCAAGGTATCTTTTTTTCAATAAATGTTTTTGTGATCTATAAAAAAATTCTTCTTCATTGGTTGGGCCAGCAGCAGTTTTTTTAAAATCAGCAGCATAATACTTGTATTATCTGTAAGTCTCCAATGCACAGGGAGGGACTTTGGCTCCCTCCTCTATCTTGTTTGCTTGGAGATTGTGGATGGGATGTGAAAGAGCAATGCCCTTCTGTATGTTGGTCATTTTTATGAGAGTAGTTTGGAAAACATGTTTACACCAGGCTTATGTCATATATATACAAACACATATATATTTACACATACACTTTTATAAGTACACACATTTATGTACATATATTTATAATCTCTAGCCATAGCATGTCCAGTATGCTATTACCACCCTTGTGAGAATTATGTGTAACATGGGACCTGGGCAGTTTTAAATTCCTGAACTGTTCCTCACTATTTAACTTTAAACCAAATTCTAGACATTAAGCGACACTCAAAGTTGAATCTTCAATGAGATCACAACTGTTGCATTATGAAATAGTGTTTATAAAATTCCTGAATATTTTGAAGAATACCTTGGTTCTCAGAAAGAATTAAGGTGATAATATCATGAAATGTAACAATGTAAAACTATTATCAATGACTGACTCTGCATCCACATTACCATTGTGGTATAAGCAATAGCGCGACTGTTCTTTTTGAGTAAATTGATGGTGATCACACATTTTAAAAAACTGAACCTGAAAAAGTAGATATGTTTCCATCCATGAATATGCTTATGAGCAGACATAATTACATTATGATTGCATTTTTCAGGCACTGAAATTTTGTTTTCTGGCATATCAACACATGTTTAAAGCTTGCATACATGCTCATGCACACATACAATATGCTAATATTTTGTTTAAATCAATGGCAGTATGGTTAATTGGCACCTACTAAAATAGCATTTGACAGTACCACCAGAAGACACCGACATAGTGCTGTGAAGCTGTTCAAGGGATAGACTGAGTTCAAAAATAAATATTTTTAAAAATCTCAGAAAACTGTCCTTTAATGTAGCTGCTAAATATTTCCTTACATTTATTGTATCTTTTTTTCTAGAGCTATGTATTTTGGTATTATGCTAAAGCTATCAATCTGAAATTACATACATCGCAGTCACTTAAAGTTTTCAGCAAGTTTATTTTGTTTATTCATAGGGCATTGTAACATATATTGGAGGTATTGGCATATGTGTTCCTGGGAAAATGCAGTGCTATAATAAGCAACTTTATCCATAAAGAAAATACAAGCTAGAAAATGGGACAGTTTTCTTTGTCTGCCTACCCATTATCTCCTCTTTATGGGAGACATAGTTGCATCCGTTATTACACAGAGATATATACAATATATCTCTATTGTACTGTGTCTTTGTCATCAGCATTTACATTAAGTAACAAAGCACGCAGGTACACACCCTTGATACTATAATGCCATCAAGCTATAGTCCTGTCTCTTTTTTGTCCTTCACAAAAAGGCCATGTTGTCCCCATCTGTCTCACTTCCCATTAATTATTACAAATGTTCTTTTGTTTTTCTCTGTACTTTTTGGCGGGGGGTGGGGCGTAGTCTCACTCTGTCATCCAGGCTGGAGTACAGTGGCATCACTGCTCACTGCAGCCTCCACCACCTGGGCTCAGGTGATCTCCCACCTCAGCCTCCCAAGTAGTTGGGACTACAGGTTTGCACTGCCATGCCTGGCTAATTTTTGTATTTTTGGTAGAGACGGGGTTTTGTCATGTTGTCCAGGCTGGTCCCGAACTCCTGGACTCAAGCAGTGTGCCTGCCTTGGCATCCCAAAGTGCTGAGATTACAGGAGTGAGCCACTGTGACTGACCCTTCTACATGTTCTTTCGATACATTGTTTTAAATTTGAATTATAAAAGATTTCCTTCATTTCATACTTTGTCCCTCTCTAAGCTGACTTATATACAGCATCATTCCATTGACATGTTTCTGGCTAAATTTGCCAGTGATCACCATGTTACCAAGATCACAAACATTTCTCAATCCTCATTTTATTTTACCTCTAAGCAGCTTTCAGCACAGTTGTTTTTGCCTTTCTAACACTACTTTTGCATGATGTTATTTCTGTCTTTCTGTCTGCTCCTCAGTTTCCTTTTGCTCCCTCCCAGTTTCTAAATGTCTGAGTTTCTCCAAACCTCATTTTCAGGTCCTCATTCCTTTTCATGTTCTATTGCCTTATTAGGCCATCTCACCCAATTCTCTGGTTTTGTAGACCATCTATAAGCCAAGACATTGCATTTTCCTCTTCAGCTTTTGTTCTGAACTCCAGATTCCTATTTCCAGTTCTTTATGTGACAAGTCTGCTTGGATGCTGTAGATTATAGATACAGTCCGTTTCATATTTACCTCCGTCACTAACCACAGAAACTACCTGAGTTTCAATGTTTGGACTATTTGGACAATTGAAGATTTCCATGCGGAAAGAGGGCTAGAAGCAGTGTGCAATTCTGAGAGTAAGTAACAGTGGCTTTGGTAGAAAAAGGAGGAGGACATTTTTCTTCTCAGTGCAACTCTACCATTTTCCTTCCTCCATCTCATAATGTTCAGCTATGATTCCAGTGAATTTAAAAAAAATTAATGGATTAAGTAATAATGGAGCCTCTCATTGTGTTTATATCTTTTCCATTTGGAGAACATATTGGGAAAGTTGAGAGCAAATGCCTCCCTGACAAAACATAGGGACACAGATGCAAAACACATGCAGACACCGCCCCTAACCCATCCTGAGAGAGACAGAGACAGAGAGAGAGGAAAAGAGAGAGAGAGAACAGGAGAAAAAGATAAGCATGATAGAAATTGTATGAAGTCAGAAGGTAGAAATCCAGAGAAGGAGAGGCAGCATATCAGTGGAAAAACAAAATATCAGTGTGAGTCAAAAATAAATCTGAGATGCCATTTTCTTAATTCTGCTCTCTAGCTTGTGCCCCTTGACCTAAGAACTGGTCTTTCCAAATTCACTGCTGTGTGGATGTTGCTGTTCCTGCCTTGTTATTACTAACCTTGAGTCTTGGCATGTCTGTTAGACTAGCTTTAGACTTCTGACTTTTTTGTCCGCCATGTCCCTCATTCTGTCCAGATCTATTAATTTGTTCACAGTTTCTCATGGCTCATACTCTTGTGGGGTGCCTGGTCCCTTCTCTGATTCTCGGAGTCCAAAATCTTAGCTTTGTTAGGGTGAGGAGGAAGTCAGAAAGATACTTTGTGACTTCTCTGTAGTGCTGAGATG
This sequence comes from Cacajao melanocephalus, assembly GCA_963573385.1. Lineage (NCBI taxonomy): Eukaryota > Metazoa > Chordata > Mammalia > Primates > Pitheciidae > Cacajao > Cacajao melanocephalus. The sequence continues at coordinate 22,027 of CAUYLG010003166.1, read as the reverse complement.
CCAGAAAATATAATAGTTTCCAGCCAAGCAAGGTTACTAGGTAGATACATCAGAGAAGACTCGTAGTCAATCTACGGAAGTGCAGCCAGATGAAGACTTAGATGGATATTAACAGTGACTGTGGCTTGAATCGTTTCCCTCTTCATGGGGATCCATATATAAAGCACGTCTGCACTGAAATTCTAACTGTGGCAGAGGATGTCTGACTCAATTGTTCTCTTTTACTTACTATATGTGACTAGGAGAAACAAGTATAAAAACTCAAAGAGCTGCAAGGAAGCAGGAAGACGTTAGGGAATGGCAGAAAATCATTACGGTAGCGGATTCCACTCCCAGCTCCTGCTGCAGCCACCATTTTCAAAACGAAACTTTGGTAATGTTTATAGTTTGAAATGATCTGAAGGCCCTAAGGTCTTCTACTGATTTATTTAGAATCATGTCATTAACATGATCATATAATTATATCTGTATTAAAGTATCTTAAGGAAAGATGCTATTTATTTCAACTGAATTTATCAGATATGGATTGTGTGCATGCCTCATTGCAGTAAGTACTGCAGAAGCCTTGAAGGTCAAGACTGATACCATCCCTTCATTGATGAAGCTCACAGTCCAATCTACAATAGAGTATTTAACGTGTGACTTTTAGAGAGAGTTAAGTTGGCAAAAAGGAAAACACAAGTCAGACGAACAGTGAAATAAAAATGGCTTGGCTAGACATGGTGGCTCACACCTATAATCCCAGCACTTTGAGAGGCCGAGGTGGGTGGATCACCCAAGGTCAGGAGTTCAAGACCAGGTTGGCCAATGTGGTGAAGCCTTGCCTATACTAAAAATACAAAAATTAGCTGGGTTTGGTGGCGGGCACCTGTGATCCCAGCTACTCGGGAGGCTGGGGCAGGAGAATTGCTTGAACTCGGGAGGTGGAGGTTGCAGTGAGCTGAGATTGTGCCACTGCATTCCAGCCTGAGAGACAAGAGTGAAACTTCGTATCAAAACAAACAAAAAAATGGCTCTACGATTTATTAGTGACTATTATATTTCTTATGCTCTCTTGGAGAGTTTTGGTTTAAATTATCATGTTGGAAGCTCTAAGGAGAAAAAAACAACTGTTTGATTTGAAAAAGGCTTTTGAGGATAAAGAGCTATTTTGATGTGTGATAGAATCTGCATTTCAGTTGGTTTTGTTGGTTTTGTTTTTACAGCACATTTCTTTTCTTTTCTTCTTCTTTTTTTTTTTTTTGAAACAGGATCTTGCTCTGTTGCCCAGGCTGGAGTGCAGTGGTGTGACCAAGGCTCTCTGCAGCCTCAGCCTCCCATGCTCAAGCAATCCTCCCACCTCAGTCTCCTGAGCAGCTGGGACTGCCAGCAAGCACAACCATGCCTGGCTAATTTTCTTTTTCTTTGGTAGAGATGGGATTTTGCTATGTTGCCCAGGAAACTCCTGGGCTCAAGCAATCTCCCGTACTCAACATCCCAGAATGCTGGGATTATGGATGTGTGCCACTGCAGCCAGCCTACAGAGTACATTTCTATGGGGCAGTTTATGATAGAAAGTTGTTAGGAATGAAATGTGCATCAGACTTTCATAACATGCTTTGATTCCTCCAAATATTACAAACTCCTGAGTCCAGGTGGCACCACACTAATCCAGAGATTTCTGGTTTCTTTGTCATGGTTATAGTTGTTTTGGTGCTATTTGTTGAAGGCATATTAAGAGACTGAACTGTGTTCTCTAGGCTCTAGTGAGTCTTAAACTCATATATTTATTTCTCTATGTTGTTATATGATGGTCTTTGCTGTGGAATAAGATAAGTCAAAAGGGAGAAACATCGACATATATAGATCACATGGAGCAAGATATTTGGTTCATCTTTCATCTGGAGCTCCAAGCACGCAAAGTAAAATGTGAGAAGGCAGCACCATTAAAGTGTTTTCAAAGGATTGAGAGAAGGGACTAGAAAAAGAGATGTGGAGCAGAAAAATAAATATGTGTTTAATGGCAGGATGTCCTAGACTGGAAGAACATGCATTTTATGCTTCATGTGGGAGAAGGTGGAGAGGAAGACAAATAACTGAAGATTATTTTAATAAACATCTATTAAGCAATTACACTGAGAAGTACCACGGATGCCATAGAGCAGAAACTAATACAGAATCAAGAAACAGATTTTCTCTTTTCCATGTGTTACCTGAGAGAATGAGAGAAGAGTCCAGCAATGACATCTGAGTCCTTTTTACAGCCTGTGCTCCTAGCCCACTGCCTAGTCAGAGAAGATACTGAAAATACATGCTTTTTTTATTTGGGTAGAGTTTATTAAAATTAAAATAATTTCAAGTCTAACTGTTTTTGCTAATATGAGTCACATATTTCTAGTTAAATCCATTGACCTGGCCACTTGGAGAGGTCAGCAAATGAAAAGGAAATTAGCATTTGTTAACTGCTTATATAATCATATTCTACTGTGCCAGAAAAATGTACGTATCATTGACATATGCTTTGTCTTTTAATTCTCAAAACAAGCCTAGGAAAACCTAGTATTTTACGTCCCAAGATCAGGAGTCCAAGGCTCTGGGAAATTAACTGACTCAAGACAATACACATAGTAAGTGGAAAACGCAATGCTTTCCATCCAATAAGTGGAGACTTGTCATTGAAACTTGGGTCAGTATCATTTGCTTATTTCACATTGCATGCACAGCATGTACCCCATAAATACAGACCTACTATGTACCCACAAAAAAGTAAAAACACAGAATAAAAAATAAATAAATTTTGAAAACCCAACCCATAAATTTTATTCTAGTTAGTGAAATAAGAAAAAAAAAATCCTATGTGTCTACAGTGAGCAAACACAACAAAAATAGAGAATGGTGCTAAATTATTCATAATAGACAACTGCATTCTGGACTTTCAGAGAATAGTGATGAGTAGGTGTGTGTGTGTGAATTAAGTATTTTGCTTGGTACTCATTTCATTAGCCGTAATGATACATAAGTCAAGGATAAAGCAATTCAAAGCTCGTTAAAACGCACACTGGCTGCAACTAATTATATGTCCAGTAGAGGGAGCCTACACCTCATAATTGAGAGTCCAGCCATAGCAAGTGCAAAATCCTGTGTTTGAGGGGAGCCCTGAGAGGTCCGGGAAAACAAATTATCCTCAAGAGTATTTTGGAGGAAGAATTGCTCTGATTTCAGAAAAGCTCACTACCTATATACAAAGAAAAATGCAAATTATTCGCTTATTTCCTAAGTTAAGGACCCTGAAATCCAGTAAAGTGTCAGATTTTGCCTCTGACTCCTTGTATTTTTCAGAGGCTAGAAATGGCCAATGTTGTCCTGGCCGCTATTGAGGCATTTTCCCCTCAGCTGGGCTGTGTCATCTCCTGGCCTCATTAATGTAGTAACTGATGGTACCTACTAACCTTCCATGGGTCGCCTCCTCCCCATTCTCATTTCATCAGATTTTTGAAGGATAGGGTGGAATAGATCAAGAAAAGTGAAAAGAAACAGTAAATATACACACTTATATAATTACATCCCCATTCCGTGGAAACTTTGGAAGAAAGTGGTATTTCAAAGTCACATAGAAAAAATAAACCTTAGTTTATAATTTTTTTAGATGTATTTTATCTAATATATTCTCTGATAACTGAAGGGGGGAGAGAGGGAAATAGAGAGGAGTATATCTTTTAGCCTGCATTTAAAGGTATTCATTATTACTTATATTTATTTTTAAATGTATTCTCATAGAATCTATTTCCTTATAGCGAGCTCCCATTTTTTCCTCTAAGTTTTTAAAATTTTTCTCTCCATTTCTTTCACATTTCTTCTCTCTTCCATTTTCTTTTCTCTTCTTCTCTGTGGTATCTATTATTTCTCTCTTTTAAAACTGTGTCATTTCTCAAGTGCATTCTTCCATTTCACACACAGATGAACTTAGCTTTTTTTTTTTTTTTTTTTTTTTTACATAAACTGCCAGCCTTCTGAAAGTATCCCCATCATACTGCATCAGTTCCATATGATTTGAAACAGTGTGAGGAAGGACGTACCATACTCAAATCCCACTTTTCATTCTATAGAAGGTGATCTCTGTCTAAAAGGGAGCAGTAGTTGGATCCAAAGGCTTCTGGGCTCAGGTGGGAGACCAAATGATGGCTGTGATATTTATCTTACAAAGTGGCAAAACTCATGGTGCAAAGTGGGAAACAGACACATTGATGCTGGGATTTTAAATGCATGAACCAGGACAGGAAGAGACAGTAAAACAATTAAGGGCGAAAGAGGATAAGAATGTAGATCTGCTGGTGGTAAGGTTATAGAGAAATGCTGGTAGTAAGGTTATAGCCGGTGTAGGAGTGCTAACTCTAACTAATTGTGCTGGTTGGGTTAGATTACTTACAATTCTCCAAACCTCAGTTTCCTTATCTATATAATGGGAATAAAAATTTTCATCTCCACGTTTACCATGAGAATAAAATGAGCAATGAATATAAAGATGCTTATTAAAGAACTTAAATATGGCTAAGAATGTAGTTTTGGAAAATGCTGTAATGAGGTACGGAGAGCATAGGCTTTGTAATCTGAGATTCTGGTCTCTGTTACATCACTTTCCAGATACTTAACCTCAGCAGATCTTAGAGGAAGATGCAAAGCTTTTAAATCCAAGTTACGCTTCTGACCTGCTATGTGATCTTGGATAAGTCATATAAACTTTTGAATTTCTATTTCTGTATTTAGAAAACGAGCATAAGTAGTTTCTATTTTAAAGTTGGTAAGACTGAATATGATGATCTATGTGGAAGATTGCTACCGTCAGAAAGGCTGTTTGTCACCTCTTCTATTTTCCTAGCACCATAAAGCCTTTTCACCCTTCTTTCTAGAATCTCAGTTGATTTAACTCTCCTAACTTCAAGCAGACATTCAGCTTTCTCCTTGCTCTAATGAGAACTTTCCAAAACTATAGTCTTTGTTCTAGCCGTTGTTTAATTTATTGTTCCTTCACCAATCTTTTGCTGTGTGCAATGTCCTAGTACTCAAGCTTGGAGCAAAATCATCTGTCACATACAGCTTTCCTGGCCTGGCTCATATTATATCCTGGAGGAAGATGCAAATGCTATTATACTCCTGTCTCATACAAAATCCTTCTAGCCCTACTCCCAAAAAGCACCTTTACTTTAATAAATGCTCTAGAATTCTCACTGCAAAGACTACTGCAGAACTTCCTTTTCAATGTTCCAGTAAGCACTTTTAATTGATCTTGATTCCCACTTCACTGAAACAATAGAAGCCATCTCTAATGTGACCACCTCCTCTTTACAAAGCTTTGCCACTTTTGTTGCCAAAAATACGTGCTTTTCTATTCTCATCTTAATCTCTGACCATTTCTTCACTTTCTCCTTGGCTCACGGACATTCCTAAAGATTTAGTCATAAGTGCTCCTAGTCTTCTAGCATCACTCAAATGTTGTAGTAAATGCATCCATTCCTGTAGAGTCCATAGTCACTTTTGTCCACATGAGTTAAAATCAGTATATTTGGCTTTGCTCTCTTTTATAAACTCCAGTTTTCATATCCACCTGCCCACTTGCCATTTCAAGATTACTCTATGTTGGTTAGAACATGGTATAGAAAAACAAGAAATGCATTACCCCATTCTTTGAAAGTGTGTTATTTTTCCAGTGCTGCTGTAACAAATTTAGCAGATTAAGACAACATAATTATATTAGCTCACAGTTTTGTAGGTAAGAAATTCAACACAGCATGGTTGGATTCTCTGCTCAGAGTCTTAGCAACCTATACTGCATGTATCTGCTGTGCTGTGGCTCTCATCTGGGACTTGTGAACCTCTTTCAGTCTCACTGGATGGAGTAATCATTTTCTTCTCAGGCTTTCTATGTGACCCTCTTCATGTTCAAGTCAGCAATGGTGGGTAGAACCCAACTCATGTTTCCAATCTCTGTGATATCCTTTTCTGCTCTTAAAGATTCATTTGGTTACATTAGCCCCAACTGGGTAATCCAGGATAATCTCTTTATTTTAAGATCAATTTATTAGTAATGTTAACTATTAAAACATTGCCATTAAAAATAATGGCAAAAAATGCAATTTTGCACCGACCTGATACATTTTCAAAGTCCCTTTTGCCATGCAAAGTAGTGCAGCCACAATCCTGAAGACCAGAATGTGGAATATGATTGGGGGTCATAATTTTTCCTACCAAAAGCATTACTGAAGATACATCTGCCACCTTTACATAGAAGACTAGAGCTGAAACGAATATTAGGGAAGGGACCACCTTGTCCAATCTCTTTATTTTCTAGGTGAGGAAAATTGAGGTCCAGTTAGTAAATAGACACACCAAGGTTACCTGCTATCTAGTGACAACATCAGTGCTCTCTTCACTACTTCTCAAATGCTGTATTTGCTGTACTTTCATTTATTCTCATTAATTTCATCTCTTAAAAATCTTGCCATTTTACTCATCCTGTTGAAATTATTTTCAACCATGAGTCTTCCATCTATTGTACCATCCACTAAGATTCAAGTTTTTATTGAAAAACAACTGCCAATAAAAATGCTAACGAAAGATAATAATATTCATGGAGATCTGATTGAAGCAACTAGAGGGAAATTAGAATGCAGCATGTGAATAGTAGTACATATGTACATATTCGTATACATACTGTTACACACACAAAGAGAATGTAGAGCGAAGAGTGTTTAGTTGACACAAACTGGGTCTTAAATGTCTCCCTTGAGATAAGTTATGAGGAAAGATAAAAATACATTGGCAGAAAGTAAAGAACGTGTTACTCTGAAGGGAGAAGGCACAGATGCGAAAGCTGACAAGTCAAGAGCATGAAACAGATTGGATTTTGTTTTCTGGAATGGAAGTCCCTTTTGAGAAATGATGGATAAGTTTGAGTAGATAAGAAGGAATCATTTTCTAGAAGGCTTTGGATCTAAGTCCAGAGGAAGGCACATAGATTGGTTTTTGGAACAGTAGGCTGAACTTTATATATTCTGGTTGGCCATTTGTCAGCCGTGTGTAACATGGAAAGAGATTCCAGTGAGAACAAACCAGGAAGTGATTGCAGAACTCCAGATTTAAGTTATGAAACGTGGGAGGGTAGTGATAATGAAAAAGAATGGGAAATCAGGGGAACAAGAGGAAAGAGATAGAAGGATTTGTTGACTGAATGAGTCGCACATATAAAAGAAAGGAGTTGAATTAAGTGCAGGATTTTCATCTGGGGCATGCAGGAGACAACACCAGAGATGATGGGGGTATTAGAAAGATGGTTGTTTTTCTTTTCTTTTCTTTCTTTCTTTTTTTTTTTTTTTTTTTGAGACAGAGTCTCTTTTTGTCCCCAGGTGCCAGGCTGGAGTGCAGTGGCCCAATCTTGGCTCACTGCAACCTCCACCTCCCGGGTTCAAGCAGTTCTCCTGCCTCAGCCTTCCGAGTAGCTGGGACTACAAGCTCATGCCACCATGCCCAGCTAATTTTTGTATTTTTAGTAGAGACCGGGTTTCACCACGTTGGTCAGGATGGTCTCGATCTCTTGACCTCGTGATCCACCCGCCTCGGCCTCCCAAAGTGCGGGGATTACAGGCGTGAGCCACCGCAACCGGCTGTTGTTCTTTTTCTTAGCTATGGGACCTTATTCTAAGGCTGTCATACACAAAACGGAAGGACTGTAATAAATGTAGGCAGTTACACAAGTTATCACTCCTACTCTGTTTTCATTTTATTTCCCATAGGAAGACTGTTATTTATTTTATAACTGGGAGGCCATTAGGCGGAGATGGCTCCAGCATCTTGAGTTCCTACACAAGCAAACTGAAGCCCAATACAAACAAACAAACAAACAAACAAACAAAACCCTTAAGCTGGCCCAATCAGAAACCACCAGCTAACCACCACCCAGGGACTGTCCACTGTAGCCAATCAAATTATTTTCTTTGGCTTGCTTCTACAAACACCTAAAAGTTTTCTCCCTCTCCCTCCTCCCCCAGCGAAGTGCTGAACCACTTGCAGGCTGATAATGCTCAATTCATAAATTGCTGAATGTTCATATAAACTCGCTAAACTGTTAGTGTGCCTGTTTATCTTTCAACGAGACCAATTGTTTGTACAAAATAATTAAAGGATAAAACAATTATCTGGACTTTGTTGTGTAGGAGGAGGTTTTTAATACAGATTAAATTAATGGTTGGAAAAACTTTATAGAAAAATAAAAATTTTTTTCAAGAAGGCCAGAAACTAAGACTTACCTTTCTAGATGACTTGCTAAATTTTAATTTGTAAACTTTTTTTTTTCTTCAATTCCTTTCTCATTGCTTCTCTGAAACTCTCACATTCTTGTTCCAATCAATGCCTATTCTTTTCTTGTTAATATCGCCTTAACTGCATTTCCGTGGGATTGACCAGGTTGTTGGATCCACTGACTTCATCCGTTGTTTGTAGTAATGTGACAAAAGCTGCAAAAGTGCAAATGACTAGAGAGAAAAATGCTCATGAGGTAGGGACGAGAGTTAGAAAATGCTTATTTTTATTCCCATTCACCTTTTTATTGTAACATAATAGTCAATTGACCTCTGGTTTCCACTTCTCCATTCCTTTAAGTTTCCTAAAAATTATCATTCAATAATATGACTTCTGTTAAAAAAAAAATCAAACAACTTTTAGTCGCCCCTCATTGTGTAGAGCATGACTCCAAATCTTAATATGGTCAACTTTCAGAGATATCATTTTTGCTTTTTCTCCTAGTATTTTTATTTTTAACCGTTTAATTTCTTCTTTGGAGCAAGTAATCTGGCTGTTTACCTGCTTTGTTTCAGGGGAAGTCTTTGGCAGTGAGGCAATCAAAAGTTGCCCTCAAAGTACGCTTTTCCCTGGCTTTTGTTTTCTAAAGGCCAGAGACGTTTGGAATAAACAACTTAGGAAGAAAATCTAAAAAGTAAGAGATGTGTATAACGTGCAGTGCTTTTAACTTATGTTGAGGTTGGTGTGGATTTAGGAGTAGGTATGATGGTTTTAGGTTTTAAATATAGATGAAATTAATGGTTGAAAAACTTTATAGAAAAATAAAAACTATTTTTTAAAAAATCAGAGCCAAAAATCAGGGCCAAAAATCATTTTTTTGTGTAGTCAAAAATTGCTCTTGCCCAGATGACTTAAATAAATATCTCCAGCTTTGTTTTCTCATATAATCTCCAGTCCTTCACATTCAGCTGCCCACTGGACAGCCCTTTCTGTTCCTTCTCCTCTTTCTCCCCGTCCTTCATTTTTTGTAGACATCTTTGACCAAGTTTAAGCAGTGTATTTGTATTCCTAACTTGCTACATTATTTTTTACTGGAATGTTTAATTTGATCATAATGCTGTTACTATGTTTATTGAGATAATCACATACTTTTCATTTTGTCCGTGAAGTAAATTAAATGTATAGATTCTTCTAATAATGTATTACCCTTTGATATCTGATATAAAATCAACTGGGTTCTGGTGCATTATGTTTTTTATACATTTACGAATTTTTCATTAGTGCCTTGCTTAGGATTTTTTTGTCTCTACATTTATTATTGAGATTGTTTTATGTGTTTCCTTTCTAATATGATCCTTTCTTGGTTTTGTTTTCTGTGTTACTCTAGCCTTATAAAATCAGGCAACTTTTCTCTTTTTCTACTCACTGGAAATAATTTTCATAATGTTAGAATGACTTCTTAAAAGTGATAGAATCTTTTGTGGATTTGTCTAAGCTAAATATTTTCTTTGTAGAAAGATTTTACACTGCTGAGACTATTTTTTAATGATTGATAATAGAGCTATCATAGCTCTGTAGTTCTTCTTAAATCAGTTTTGACATGTTGTATTGTAAAGGATGTGTCCAGTTTTCTTAAATTTTCAAATTTACAGAACATAAACTTGTTTATATACTTTTGTTATAACTTGTTACAATTTTAACCCCTTTATTTCTAGTTTATCTTTTTTCTTTTCTTTTCTTTTTTTTTTTTTTTTTTTTTTTTTATACAATGTCTCGCTCTGTTGCCCATGCCGGAGTGCAGCGGCGTGATGTTGGCTCATTGCAACCTCTACCTCCTGGTTTCAAGAGATTCTCATGCTTCAGCATGCTGAGTAGCTAGGATTATGGTCACACACCACTGTGCCTGGCTAATTTTTGTATTTTTAGTAGAGACGGGGTTTCAATACATTGGCCAGACTGGTCTCAGACTCCTGGTCACAAGTAACCTGCCCGCCTCAGTCTCCCAAACTGCAGGGATTACAGGTGTAAACCACTGCACCCAGCCTATTTTATCTGTTTTTATTGGTTCTGACAAGTCCTTATTTTTTAGCCTTTTCATAATAATATATGCTACCTTCATTGTTTTTATTTTATCTTAATTTTTACTTTGTGAATTTTTTCTACTGTATTTTTAAATGTTTTTTTTCTTACTATCCTCTTTGAGCTTATTTTGATATTGTTTTTATACATTTTGAAGAGGATAGTTAGCTCACATTTTTAAAGCATGTCCTCATAATTTATCTGGAATGTAGTTGTATTATAGTCAGCAGGTCTATTCAAGTGTCTGCTTTTCCATACTGTCCAAATGGAAGAATTCCTAGAAGTAAATTTCTTGGCAATAGAACAGCTGTATTCTAGGTACTCTGACCACACCCATAGTATCCTATTTAGTTGTCTATATAGTTTGAAAGAGACATTAACAAATGTAAGATATATATACTTAAAAGTAAACAGAGAAGTGGGATCTGAAATTCATGACATATGAGGAAATACTAAAATCACTGTTGATACTGGACATAAAAATTAGAATTCAGGGTATGGTTGGGGATAGAAAGTCTTCAAATTTTTGAAGTTTTGTAGAATGAGAGATTGAATTTAATTTTTTTGCTTCTAAATGACCAAAAAATATTTATCTGAAAAAATTTAGAAACTAGATTATGATTCAAGAATTACATAACTACTGATAAGCTCCCTGGTGGCAGAGAATTTATTGTTACAGGTGTTGTTCAGAGGCTGGTCCATCACATAACTGAATATTGTCATGGAATATCATGAATGATTTAAAAAGTCAGATGTGATAACTTCTAAGATCTCTTCCCAAATTTGGAATTTTATGATTTAAAGCTTAATGATCATTGAAAAGAGATCCTGTGTCTCTTTTAGTTTTTGTTTTGATCATATTTTCTGTAACATCTTAAATGAGTACATGAATACTAAAAATGAATTAATGAATGAATCCGTCATAACAGCAGAAAATATGCTATGAATGGTCTTTTGCCTTTTCTGTCTTGTCTATAATGAATGCAGCTGTGCACCTTAAAAGAGATTCGTGTGCATGCACATATATGTAGTAGACAAGAGGGAGGAGAAGATAATCTGTTAAAATTCAAGCACTGGAAGTGATTTCTTATTCAGGGTAAGTAAAATCCCCCCATGCCTCAATTCAGTGGCACCCTGGGAATGTTTTACGGATCGTGTTTCATCACCTGTTAAGAGTTAGACTGAAAGGCTGAGCTGCTTTTGATGGACGGCCCTTCAGAGTCCGTCTTTAAAGCAGTACCCTTGGTTCACCCCTTCTTAACTACTCTGTTTATGCGGCATTCTGATAATCTTCCTTCAGCTGGCTCCTGAGTCAGTGTAGGACAACTGCTTTCTTGAGTAAACTTTTGTCTGCCTTCCTATTTTAGCTATAAATTGTTTACAGGAACTAGGAGTCTGCCCTTTTTTCAGTCTGAGGACATCTATTAGGTAATTGTATCTTGTGGTTTCTAATTTCAGTCATCATCCTCTCATCCCTGGACGACTGTGGTAGCCTCCTAACTAGTCTCTCTGCTTCCAGTTGCACCCTTCTCACCTTCAACCCAATATCTATCCTACCTTCCAGAGATCTTTCAGCAATGAAAACGTTGATGGCACAACTTCCCAGTTTACCTTGCTGCCACAGTTGTGCATTACCTGATACAGCCCAACGTCCTGAGCACACCCTAGGGGAGCTGCCACCACTCCTCTGCACCCTGCCTGCCTCTCCTGTGTCCTTTCTTACCATTCCCCAACCACAGTGGGCTGTAAGCTCATCAGGCGATATTTTATGGCTTTAAAATATTTTACCTCTCTAGGCATACTGTTAAATTCCAAGAAATCTTTTGGTTCTCTGATGATTCTTTTTTCATAGCAGCATATTTCTGTTTCGTTGACACAATATTCTCTGGAATATTGTTGAAGACAATTGTTTTACATTTCTTTTTATAATAAGTTATTGTTCCCCTATGGTATTGTTTTTCTTCTTCTTTTTTGCTTATTTTTTATTAATATATAATAGTTGCACATATTTTAGGGGTGATTGTGATACTTTCCTACAGGCATACAATGTGTAATAATCAAATAGGTAATTGGGCTATGCATCACCTCACACATTTATCTTTATGTTGGGAATATTATAATTCTCTTTTAGCTATTTTGAAATATACAATAAATTATTATTAACTATAATTTCCCTGTTGTACTTTCAAGTACTGGAGCTTATTCCTTGTACACAACTGTATTTTTGTACCCCTTAACCAGCTTCTCTTTACTCTCCTCCCCACTTCCCTTCCCACCCCTGGTAACCGCTATTCTCCTCTCTACCTCCGTGAACGGTCTTTAGTCGTTGATAGCAATTCTCTCTTTTTGTCGAGGTCTTTGTACAAACTGTTCATGGAACTCACACTGGTAATGCTGGTTGAGTTCGGTGTAGCAAAAAGAAGTATTACCTCAGGAGAGAATGTTGGAGACATGCATGACAAAGGTGAATCTTAGTCAACAAAGTGTTTTTTAAAAAAAAAAAAACAACTTCCTTTTATTAAATGATCTTAGTCTCGGCTCCAGGCCGAGAAATGTTTGGGGAAAAATCCCCTATATGGCATAATACCAGAATGGCCTGTCATAATTGTCAAATGACAATTGTCATTTGCTTTTATATCAGCTATTTAATTAATCAAAATTTCTGGTTAAGTGCCTTAGATTATTAATAATCCATCAGTTATCCTGTTCACAGAGTTAAGAGTAGAGTCCAAGGATTTTCCTCCATATTTCCTTTCAGTGACAATGGAATTTTAAGCCTTAGTATTTTAGCTCTTCAAATTTGGCTGATGGTTTTAGTGGTAGTTATGCTATCTTCAGTAGTTTTGGCATCTAAGGCACATCTAAACTATTAATATATACAACATTTACTTATTGAGAACTGCTAAATGCATACTTTGACTTATTCCATAAGTTCTTACTATTTTTTCTCTACCCCTGCCCCACCTTTTATTTTTTTCTTTTAAATTCTTGTCTAGCAGTCCGCAGCTGTCCTCAGAGTCCTTGCTAAACTGCAGATCTCTCTCTCTCTCTCTCTCTCTCTCTCTCTTTCTCTCTCTCTCTCTGTCTCTCCTTTTTTTTTCCCCCTCACAATGAGGTTTTGGTTATTTGACTTGCTACCCTCAGCTCTAACTTGCTGAGAAGTTGTTGCCCTGGCCAGGCTTCAGGGCAAACTACTTGCCTTAGTGAAGAATGCAGAGACTTATTCCTTCCATTTAAGGTTTGAGTTAGATCTTAGGGCTGAAGGTTTGTCTTTCAAAGAACAAATCCTAACAGGGCCTCTAATGCCTACAAGTCTCTAAACCTACGGAGAACATTTCCTTCTTTCCTGCAAGCATTGAGATAAAACTACTTTCTTTCCTTTTATTCCGTTGCCTTCCTTCTCGTGTGGATCTGTAATGATTGCTGGAGTGCTGGGAATTCATGCTAATAATGAGTTCTCAAGAGCAACTTTCCCTTTTTTTTCCGCTTTCCTTCTATTTTTTTCTTCCTCGAGTGGCTAGCTCTGAAAAGAATAATTTATCAAATCATTTTTATTCAACTTTGGAGGAATAAGAAGAGGAATGGGGAGAGAGAAGCCCTTTTGCGGTTTTAATTGCTTGCGGTGTATGCATGAGGCTTCGCCCAGCTTATCAAAGCTCACACAGCTGAGGCCCTGAGCTCACTGCTCAGTGTTGCCTCGTCAGAGTTGCTGGGCTCCACTGATGGACCAGATAGTGCCTCAGCTATCTGATGGCTTTAGTGCTTAGGAGGTTAATTCAAGTGATGACTTAGAAAATTGGGAAGGGTGGGAGGAAGGGAATAGGGGCTGCTTCCCAGGATTTTAAGAATCATTAAAATTTTGTAAAAATTAAGGATTATTCCTCCCTTTCTCCTTTCTAAGACTTAGTAAGTTTTAATATTTAGGGAAGAAAGTAATTTCTTTCTTAGTACTAAGAGGATAATAAATATAAATTCTAGTATATTGCTTGATTTACCATTATTGTTTTCTAATACTTGAGGACATTTCTGCAAAATAAGTCTCATTGAGAAAGCTGGAAATCCACGGAGGCATTTGAACTTACAGAAGAAAATGCTGAGACACAATTAAGTATCCAATTAAGGCATAATACGGTGTTCTAAGATGAGGGTGACAAGATGGTCACAATTTTTCAGAAAGCAGAATAGGAGGATACGTGGTTAAGTACGCTGCAAGAGGAATGGGTGGGCAATTAGAGACTGTGAAAACAAGCAGAATATAAAAATGATTTGGGAGCAGCTTATGGAATCACTAGCAACAGAAGGACTGAAAACGTGATATTTTAAAAAGTATTATTTATATGTGCAAATGGTGGTCAAAATTAGTTGGCACCTTTTTTCTTTTTCTTTCTTTTTTTTTTTTTCCTATTTCTGCAAGATGTTACGTTATCTTTAGGAAGCGCAGAATTTCTCTGTGGAGATATTGATAGGACCGGGCAAGGACAAACAGAAAAAAGGCATACATTTGTCCATGTGCAGTCCTCTCTTTGTACTTCACAGCAGGTTTGTCTTCTTCCATGGTGGTTAAGAGCAACAACTTTGAAGCCAGGCAATCCAGTCGTATCCTGGTTCTACCACGTTACAGCTGTGAGGACTTCAGCGTGTTGTCTAACCTCTCTGAGCTCCAAAGTTCTAATCTGTAAAATTAGGATCGTTATAATAACTGTGCCACAGTGTTGTAATACGAATGAAATGTGTTACTATTGTAACTTGGTTCGAATGGCACCTGGCACACCATAAGTCCTCTGTTATGGTCATAGTGCCAAATAGATTAGTTCTTCCTCAGCCTAACTCATTTGTAATGTAGGTGTTAAACCCCAAAAGCGTCTACCTTCTTGTGTAGACATTTTTCTGCTAACTCATCAATATCAGTAGTACTAAGGCTGTAGAGGGTGATGATGATGGTCATTATTACAGTGATCTCTCCTTAGGGGTAAAGACACTGAAGTTAGGCTATGCGCAAGAAGGCAGATCAGGTGCTTATGGGGATGTAATAGAAAGTGCTTGGATGTTGGGGTGCAACAGACCTAGCTGGGTTCAGTGTCAGCTTTTTCTTTGACTTTACTAAACCTTTTTGAGCCACAGTCTTCTCAACTTAGAAAAACTATTTTGAGGATAAGGAAGAAGTTGGTGATGATTAGAAATGCAGTCACAGCCACAGCGACTCCTTTATATAAAGAATCAGACAATGCATGCTATCACTGCAGAATCTGGTATTATGGGTAACCATTAGGGGAAAGGAGTGAAAGATTTTAAAGATAACATGCTTATGAACACCTTTTGAATAAGATAATTTATAGGTGTTATGTCTATCAACCCACTTAATATATATTTCACATTAAAAATTAAGAACTCTTTACTATTTCGATTAAATTGTTTAATTGGAGGTAGAATATGGGCTTATTGCTTGTCATTTATATCTGATAAAGAACCTGTGTTTTCTGGTTAATTCAATTTAAAATAAATTCCATCACTTTAAATATATTAGGAGAAGAGGGAAAACCCTTTCTCTCCTGAAAGCAACAGTGGAGAAATCTATTATTAAATGTAGAAAATGATGCTAATGTAATCTGATGGCTGAGATTTCACAACACAAAAATTAGGAAATTCAGAGTTCCATTTCCCACAGCAAGCATAACTCCTCTCCCCTTAAGCTTATTTAATATTTAATGTTATCGAATATGTACTTAATTCTAAATTATTATTTATGCACAAGGGGGCCAAATTGCTGTCACCATAGGCACCAGAAATGTGAAATTCCTGGCATCTGTGTACTTGAGAATTTAAGTTTTAGTGATGCTTTTCTTTCTTCCTCTTATTTGTATTTTACTTTATATTCATTGTTTAAAATCCTATTTTGATATACTGAAAATATTGTCACTACCTTCAACTTTGATTTTCTGCATATGATTCAATAAATGTGTCAGAAATGTGACAATAATTAATTCTATCTGTGGATGATTTGGCAGTGTGCTATGTGCAGGACCCAGTTCTGTGGTCTTTAATTGAAGATTTGTGCTCAGTGTTCAGGTTCCCTCTGTTTGCAGTTTCCTACTTGGCCCTAAAAACCATCAAGCAAGACTGGCTACGTTTGGCACCACAGTTAACAGGTTTTCTTTGAAAGTAGTATTTAGAAGGACTCTCCATAAACTTTACTGTTATTAATATGCACAATCCGTGCCCTATCCAAACGTGCTTATTTGATTAAGAAAGAAAAATACAACTAGCCCTTTTATTATTAAATTACTTAAGTATATACTTTTCAATCCTTCTAACCTTTCTTCAGTTCATATAGTTAAAACACACACGCAAATAATAATCTCCATAGTAAGCAGTATTAGTCACTATTAAAATAAAATTCTAGTTTTTAAAGGTGTTATTTCAGATCAGCTATTTGGTACTAGATAGCACCTTACAGAGATGCTTGGCCTTAGTCTTTTGCTATCAAGGGGCCTGGAGGGAGTTACTAAAATAGCCAGGCATTTAGAATTTAAAAATCTTACGGATCATTGGATTAGAAGTTCTGCTCATGGAATTTGTCCAAACCATCTAATCAGACAGCAGCACCAAGATATATGTGCAGAAATAAGCATCATAGCATATACTGTAATATTATAAAGCAGAGAGAGAAAACTAACAAAATATTAAGGTATTAGACACTGATAAAAATATTGATATAATGCCATGCCAAGCAGCACTTAACAATTATGATTTAGGCATTTATTTATAATTCATCATGAGAAATGTTTCATAATACTTCGTTAAATTGTTTAAAAAAATACAAATTTCAAAGCCTGAATATATACTGTGATCTAGTTTGAGAATATGGATATATACGTAATTATATATATATATGTTTTGTCTGTGTGTGTGTGTGTGTGTGTGTAGAACTTGAAAAAATTGTCAGGAAAGGTGTCCATAAATGTTGACAATTATTATCTCTGAAAGCTGGAATTTCAGATAATATTGATTTTTAAATTGTAATTTACTGTAGAGGTTGACTTTATTTCAATAATTATATATAACTTTATCAGAAAAATATATTTAAATACTTTAAAACTACGCCTGTTTACATATAGACATAAATATGTATGTGTAGATATATAGAGCAATTTGATAATTTTTGTTGTATTAGAGCAAATATACAACAACCATAGACTCTGACATGGTCAAAGCTCACACAGTTTAACACCTGAGCCTTTGCTTTCTGAACAGGTCATGAGACTATGTTGGCATTAAGTAAAAGATATAATTTTATCTAAAGTATCCTCACTTAGGTAGGGATTCAGGGATCGTAGAATTAAGGCTCAGATTTCCAAGGTAAGGGACACTTTTAGAGGAAGCTGAATAGAGAAGGACCTGGAAGTCCTGTGTATTTACTCACAGTTTGGGTTAAAGGGCCTGGGAGCAGGCGGGGTTGGGAAGATGCAGTGGTTGATGCTGCTATCAAAGTAAGTGTCATGGGTTAGAAATGAGCAGAGGAACTCATTTTAAAGGAACAGGGATATGGTAGGAAATAAGTATAGATTTTAAGGATGTGTTTTGGATTGATTACCAGGAAGAGTGGCTGTCAAAAGTGTAGCCTTAGAATATAGTTCAGTCAGAATTTATTGAATGCTTATTTACCAAAAAGGCAGCCAAGCACTGAAGAAGATATTTAGCAATCAAGAGCAAGAAAAAGGAAGACAGCCTGATAGAATGAAGAGATAGTGTCTAATAAATAAGCATTAAGCCCATGCCTAGAACATGAAGAAGCAAGACTGAGCCACCACAGCAGAAAATCTTCCATTGAAATTTTACATAGTCTTTGTTTTTTTCCTTCTCACTGGCATTACCCTAACCTGAGCTGTTATTTTCTCAACTAATTTCATGCAAAATTTTTGTATATCTGCCATTTGTCAGAGACTGTGGCAAATATTTACATCATGCTGACAAATAATATACAGTACTACCTTGGAAGGTTACAGGTAGGAGAGTTGGTAGGAGAGTTGGAGAAGTGAAAAGGAGGTCTTCAAGCATTATAAGTACAATGACATGAAGAAATATAATGGGGACAACTAGTTCAGACTTTTACTTTGGGATAGGTGTTTAGTTTTTCTGTCTTACTCCTTCAGCAGCTTCCTAATTCATAGACCTTGCTTCTTCTCCTTTACAAGCATCTTAATGTTGATATTAGATTCAAATGTTCTTAAAAGTAATTTTATTCTGTCACTTCCTTGTTCATGAACTTATAATAACTCTATATTTCCCTTTTTATACATTTTAAACAGTTATGGTCCTTCTACATTCTCACTGTTTTATGTTACTATTCAAACTCATAGTTCTTTGTTCATTCATGTAAGGGTTTGTGTTCCCCCACTATGAGGGGCTTTCAGGTTGCAAGACAAATTTTGCATGTTTCCTGTTGTCTAAGAGCTCATGACCCTTCATAGTGTAAAAATATGTAGAAATGAATACAATGAATGTATAGTGCTGTGACTGACTATGTATAGGAAGCAGGAGAAATAAGCATGGTGAAGTCTCTCTGAGAAAAGAGCAATATAACTATTAGAAGAGGCAGATCTTGGGCTTGGTCTTAAAAGATGATTTGGAGTTTGCAACTTGAAGAATGGCTTTGTTGTTGAAGATGAACATAAGCAGGAGCATTAATAGATAAAGAAACTTGTGATTTGAAAGAGAAGTTGACATTGAGATTGAGCTAAAAATAACAGAAAAATTAGGCTGTGGAGCTGTATAGAGGCTGAATCACAGCAAGGTCTCTTTATCATACCTATTAAATGTTTGTAGTCATGACCTTCACTTAATGGTTGTAAGAGAGAAAGGGACAAGACCAGATTTGGATTTTGGGCAGTATGGAATTCAGACAGGGTGTGTTAGTCTATTCTCACACTGCTTTAAAGGACTGCCTGAGACTGCATAAATTATAAAGGAAAGACGTTTAATTGATTCACAGTTCCACATGTCTGGGGAGGCCTCAGGAAGTTTACAATCATTACAGAAAGGGAGCAAAGATGTCCTTCTTCAAATGACAACAGAAAGAAGTGCAGAGCAAAGTGAGGGAAAAGTGCCTTATAAAACCATCAGATCTTGTGAGAACTCACTCACTATCATGAGAACAACATGAAGGTAACTGTTCCCATGACTCATTTACCTCCCACTGGGTCCCTTCCATGACACATGGGGATTATGGGAACTACAATTCAAGATGAGATTTGGGTAGGACCCAGCCAAACAGTAAAATTTTACCCCTGTCCCCTCCAAAATCATTTCATGTCCTCACATTTCAAAACACAATCATGCCTTCTCAACATTCTCTTAAAGTCATAGCTCATTCCAGCATTAATGCAAAAGTCCAACTCTAAAGTCTTATCTGAGACAAGGCAAGTCCCTTTGCCTGTGAGCCTGCAAAATCAAAATCAAGGTACTTACTTCCAGATACAATGGGGTACAGTCTTTAGGTAAACACACCAGTTTCAAATGGGAGAAATTGATCAAAACAAAGGAGTTATCCATTCCGTGCAAGTCAGAAATCCAATAAAGCAGTCATTAAAACTTAAAGTTCCAAAATGATCTCCTCTGACTCTATGCCTCAAATCCTAGTCCCACTTATACAAGAGGTGTGCTCCCATGGCCTTTGGCAGCTCCACTTCTGTGGCTTTGTACGGTATAGCTCCCCTCCCATCTGCCTTCACAGCTGGTGTGGAATGTCTGTGGCTTTTCCATGTGCATGGTGCAAGCTGTCAGTGGAGCTACCATTCTGGAGTCTGGAGGATGGTGGTCCTCTTCTCACAGCTCCATTAGGCAGTGCCCCAGTGGAGACAGTGTGTGGGGCTCCAACCCCACATTTCTGTTCTGCACTGCCCTAGCAGAGGTTCTCCATGAGGGCTCTGCCCCAGTAGCAAACTTCTGCCTGGACATCCAGGTGTTTCCATACATCCTCTGAAATCTAGGCAAGGGTCCCCAAATCTCAATTCTTGACATCTGTGCTCTTGCAGGCCCAGCAACATATGGAAACTGCCAAGGCCTAGAGCTTGCAGCCTCTCAAGCAATGGCCTGAGCTGTATGTTGGCCTCTTTTAGCCAAGTCCTAAGGCTGCACACAGCAGAGGGAAAAAACAATTTTTCCTCCTAGGCCTCTGGGTCTGTGATGGGAGGGGCTGCAGTAAAGGTCTCTGACACACCCTGAAGATGTTTTTCCCATTGTCTTAGTAATTAGCTTTCAGCTCTTTGTTACCTATGCAGATGCATCCAGCTTGAATTTCTCCCCGGAAAATGGGGTTTTCTTTTCTATCACATCATCAGGCCACACATTTTTCAAACTTATATGCTTTGTTTTCTGTTGAACACTTTGCTGCTTAGAAATTTTTTCTGCCAGATACGCTCTCTCAAGTTCAAAGTTCCAGAAATCTCTGGGGTGATGGAAAATGCTCCCAGTCTCTTTGCATAGTAAAAGTGACGTTTACTTTGGTTCCCAACAAGTTCTCCATCTCTATCTGAGACTACCTGAGCCTGGACTTCATTCTCCATATCACTATCAACATTTTGGTCAAAGCCATTCAACAAATCTCTAGGAAGTTCCAAACTTTCCCAAATTTTCCTGTCTTCTTCTAAGCTCCCCATACTGTTTCAATCAACCTCTCTCTGTTGCCCAGTTCCAAGTTACTTCCATATTTTTGAGTATTTTTATAGCAGCATCCCTCTATCTGTGGTACCAATTTACTGTATTATTTCATTCTTAAGCTGCTATAAAGGACTACCTGAAACTGGGTAATTTATAAGGAAAAGAGGTTTAATTGACTCACAGTTCCGCATGCCTGTGCAGGCCACAGGAATTTATACTCATGGCAGAAGGGGAAGCAAACATTATCCTTCTTTGCATGATGTCAGAAAGAAATGCAGAGCTACGGGGTGGGGGTGAAAAACCCCTGATAAAACCATCAGATCTCGTGAGAACTCACTCATTCTCATGAGAACAGCATAGAGGTAACAGCCCCCATTATTCAGTTACCTCCCACTGGGTCCCTGTCATACATGACGTGAGAATTATGGGAACTACAATTCAAGATGAGATTTGGTTGGGGCCACAGCCAAACAATATCACAGGGAGACCAATTAAGAGGCTTTTGTAGGGCCTGGCACAGTGGCTCACGCCTGTAATCCTAGCATTTTTGGAGACTGAGGCAGGTGGATCACCTGAGGTTGAGAGTTTGAGAGCAGCCTGGCCAACATGGTGAAACTCTGACTATACTAAAAATACAAAAATTGCTAGATGTGGTAGTGGGCACCTGTAATCCCAGGTACTTGGGAGGTTGAGGCAGGAGAAGTACTTGAACCCGAGAGGTGGAGGTTGCAGTAAGCCGAGATCTGCACTCCAGCCTGGGCACCAGAGTGAAACTCTGTCTCAAAAAAAAAAAAAAAAAAAAAAAGTGGCTACTGTACTCCTCTCAACAAGTTTCTCTCAACAATAGGACTAAGGCACATTAGAGAAGGGAGAGGACGGATACAAGAGTAGGTAAGGATCTTATAACAAGAATTTGTGGCATAACTTCAAAATGTTTCACTTGCTATCTGGTTGGATGCTTGATATTACCACAAAGGAGATTATATGAGCTTATAGGAGGTATCGTAGGTGATGTGAAGAT
>CAUYLG010003162.1:0-16017 GCA_963573385.1 Cacajao melanocephalus | reverse complement strand
CGCCCCCCCACCCCCCCCCTGTGTGGTGTCCCCCCACCCCCCCCCAAAAAAAAAAAAAAAAAAAAAAAAAAAAAAAAAAAAAAAAAAAAGAAACCACATTTCTGGAGACTGAGATTTTGGGCTTAAAATCAACAGAATATTTACTCTAGTGACTGCCAGAGCAGTTTTCACATTAGAATCAAGCTCAGGAGCTTCATACAAATACACATTGCAAACTCCCTCTGAATTCACTGAAGCAGAATTTTCACATGTGAGTTTTGACATTACATGATCCCCTAAAGCGACTGCTCATCAGAACCATCTTAAAAATAATAATGATGGGGGAGAGAGAACATTAGGAAAAATAGCTAATGTATGCTGGGCTTAGTACCTAGGGGACGGATTGACAGGTACAGCAAACCACCATGGCACACGTTTACCTATGTAACAAACGTGTACATCCTGGATATTTTTAAAATATAAAAACATAATGACATAACCACATGCCTCATCAATGATTCTTACTGTGATTAGTCTTTTTTTGAGTATCCTCACCTCAGAGTACTTATGTACTCAGTTTTTAAAATATTGAGTTTACATTGATCAACTCTGCTTTGAAGGTGTTAGATTTTTTTAAATCAAGAAAAGAGATATTATGCAGGTATAAGACAAGGAAAAAAACTGAATCTTACATGCCTTTGCCATTCTTCTAACTCTCCTGAAATGTATCTCTTCCATTTCTTGCTCTTTCCCATCTTTGTAGAGAAAAATTTCCTCTGTTCAAGGTTAACCTCAAAACCAAAGTTTCAAATAACTATTTCCTCTTCTCTCTAATATACAAGCCCTCTATTGGACGCCCACAATATCCTTTTTCGTTTCTGAGTCTTGCATGCCAATTACTTCCTATTTTCCTTACATACTCATCATACAAAAATTTTTCATTTTATTGTTTCTTCCATTCTCTCTTCACCACCAAGTCTTTTCTAAACGCTTTGATGGATTTAATCTTTGTATGCATTACAACAGCTATGAATGTGCCTCCTGCAGATATTATATAAATATTTCTGAGTATTTTAAGTTGTCCACTGTAAAAAGAAAGCAAACTGGTTTATTAACAAAATAAAACAAGCAAACACAAATTTGCTAAGTCACTGCTACTAAGTCTATACCGTTGTCCTGAGCAAACAAAGCAGTTCCCACTCACTCATTTTGGACTCTCTCAAACTAAGTAGGGTAGTGTTCCCCACGGAAATTTAAACATGTCTTCAGTACCTACAATATGCCATAAAAAGGCATTAAACATGTTTTAGGACCTACAATATGCCAAAAGTTTAGTACCTGCAATATACCATCAAAAGATATAAGAAGAGTTTAAAGTCGTCATAATAAAAATATGAACTTTGTTGGATTTTTCTACACTTTCGTGTTTTATTTTTAATTACTTATTGGCCGGTGAACTCGTCATAATCTATTTAGTGCTTTTGGCCTATAAGTCAGTCCTAGTTGTGAATAAATGAATCATGTTCTAAATTACCAAGTTGTAGCATTAACAAGTACTATTGAACCTGGTGGGACAATAAAACAACATTCCATGTAGTACTTCATTCCAAATTGAAAAACTGGCTGGTTTACTGACAGAATATGTATCTTCATTACAGAGTTCATGACTAATGATTTTTCTTATGGCTCTAGTGATAGCAACCAAATCCTGGGAGTTATAAGGAGCTGATGAAGTTATAAAAGTTGAGTGGTATATCTGCAATTAAGTTAGAATTCCATTTTTGCCATTTCCTACCCTTAGTATTTAACACAGTTTCTTCTTTTTCCTCTTTAAAAATCATGTTTGAGAATTAAATGACCCAGCTAAAGTATACAGACAGAAGCAGTTGGTAACTATAATTTTCTGATAATCTCACCACAACTCACACAATTTTTAAAGAAATAAAGACCCAAAGTTGTTCTCAAAATATGATAATTTTATTAAGAATTGAGAAACAACTGTTTCTGGCCTTGTGTGAGCTCTGAGGACTGTTCCCTCTGCTTCTATTGAGTGGTCTTTCCTCAGCCTCATATATGTTCCTCACACATATATGTTGATCAGGAAGCAGCTGCAGACTTAAGAGCACCCTCTGCTGCTCTCTACCATCTGGTACTCAGCCCTGCAAACTCTAGTCATCTTGGTCTTCCGGACTCGCAGCTCCATCTCCTCAATTCATGGAGACCACTGAGCTCTTCCTGGGTGGGCTCCTTTCCTTGTACTGCAGCCTGGAACCTTCTCAGACACTAAGCAAGTACAATCATAAAGCTTGCTGGTGCAATCATAGGGCTTATCTGCTTTGTTTTTGTTTTCTCAGGAATCACTGCACTAGGCTGGCTGATATCCACTGTCTGAAAATATTGTTTACTTTATATGTCCAGTTTTTTAGTGATTTCAGGTGGGAGTATTTCAGGCATTATTCGATTTTGGTTGAAAGTGGAAAAATCCAGTTTCTTTGATTTTGTATCTCTTTGCACTTACAGCTAAAAATCTTGTTCCCTAAAGACATTTACATAATTTCTTATTTACTTTACATATAAAATTTGTAAACTACACCAAAGGTACTCCTAACAGTGCAACTATTAAGTACAGTTTAAAATTTGTTGTGATTCTCTTTGCCATCTGGAATACAACTTACTAGACATATACAGTCATAACATAATGTTTTCAAGCCACTTAAAATAATTCAGTTTCATTAGTGTCACAAACTTGATAAACAGTTAGAATACTGTTTTTTTTTTTTTTTGGTCTCAATTTTTGGCAGTTAAGTTTTCACCTTTTATGTGACATAAA
This sequence comes from Cacajao melanocephalus, assembly GCA_963573385.1. Taxonomy (NCBI): domain Eukaryota; kingdom Metazoa; phylum Chordata; class Mammalia; order Primates; family Pitheciidae; genus Cacajao; species Cacajao melanocephalus. Next base: position 13,208 of record CAUYLG010003162.1, on the reverse strand, counting down.
AAATATCTACACAGATATAAACACACACATACACACCTTACTTATCCACTCTCTCTTCCAAATTTTTTCCCCAACTCGGAGGGGAATCAATTGTATTAGTTTTTAGTTTATTCCATTGTTTGTCTGTTTGTGTGTATATGTGTGTAGGTGTGAGTGTGTTGTGTTTTCAAATAGAAACATATTCTCAATATCATACCACAGTAAAATACAGTTCTCATTCCATTGTACTATTGTGTACGTGTAATATCTTATTCCATCAGTTCTCTACTATTGGTATTTACATTGTTTCCAGTTGTTTGCTTTTGCAAACATTGGCACAATAAATAATCTATGCAAATACCATTTACTATATTTGACAACTATTTTTAGAGTAAATTTTTTCAAAGTAGGAGTCCTGAACCAAAAAGTAAATGCAGATGTAATTTGGCAAATAATGCCCAATTCCCATTCGGTAGTAAGGAATGGATATACTTGCTTTCAGTCAGTACTGCCAACAAAGTATTTTGTCAACATTTCGGATTTTTGCCAATCTAACAGAAATGACATCTACGAGTAGTGTTAATTTGCATTTATATTATGAGCAAGATTGAGCACCTTTTCAGATGTTTAAAGGTAATTTGCATTTCTTTTTTGTGAACTAGCTGTTCATAGCTTCTGTTTTGCTGTGGAGGTTGGCCTTTTTCTTCTCAAATTCTGAAGCTCTTTATAGAGTAAGGATATTGTCCCTCTGTCTGTGATATGATTTGCAAACATTACTTCACAGTTTGCTATTTGTATTTTGACTTCAGTTAAGGTTTTGTCTTCATTCCGTAATCTTTATCTTGTCAAATTTATCTTTTCTGCATTCAAAATCATAGGTGAAAAAGTTCTCCCACTTTTAGTTATAAAGGGATATCCTAATTTCCTTCATATTCATATATGTCTATACATTTTGTAATAGAGGGTCAGAACGACTGTTTATAAAATCCTTGGTTCGTTTTATTTTCCTGATTATTAAATATGTCACTCCACTGCGTATCTGTTTGAGGCATTGTGATCAAGAAGTAGTAGCATGTCAATCTGATTTTCTAACCTTTTTAAATTAATTAATCCTTTTGCCTGGGTATTTAGGAGTTTTGTTGTTGTTGTTTTCTTAACCTTAAAGTTCAAGAATTTCACTAAAATGAGTTGATGTTTTTCAGGACTGTGGTGTGTTTCAATATGTAGGTCTCTGTTTTTGATTTAATGTTTTACATTTATTTCTTCAGTTCTATTCCTATGGTTTGCTTCTTCACACACTCCAATTACATACATATTCAGTTTTCTTTGACTCTTACACATTTTCTCTCAAATCCTTTACATTAATTTGTTGTGTATGTTTTCATTCCTCCTGTTTGTGCTCTATTTCTCTTACTGCATTTCCAATGCATTTGTATTTGTGTTCTTCCAGTTTTGTGGAAATGTCTTCTTTTTTTTCTAATTCTTTCCAGAGGTCTGTAAATTGATTTCACATATTCTCATTGTTATCTCATTTCTGAGCTTCTCAATTTCTGCCTTATGCTGTCCTGTTATAGCTTCTACAGTATTAAAGTGTTCATCTGCTCTTCTCATAAGCCTTTATTAAGTGTCAGCATTTTGTTGCACTTACTTTCTTCAACTTCTTAAAAAGGATATTTGTGTAATGCTTTATTGCAATCCTTTCCAGTTACTCATGTTTAAATGACAAGAGCTTTTGTATTTTTAAGAAAATGTTCCATTTTCGGTGATGGACTATGCCAGCGTTGCTTTGCTAGTTTTATTGTTCAAGGGCTCCATCCTCTGTTGATATACAAAGTATCTGAAAACATGGACTCCATGTATATTTATCTCGACAGTTTTGAGATGATCTCCCTAATATTTGAATCTGTTCTCTCCTCCATTCCTAAATCTTGTCCTGTATAAATTAGATTCTATTCAACAGCTTTTTTCTTGAGGATATGTATCTGTATCCTTTTGCAAGAATTTTTATTTTGATAGTTCCTAAGGTCTAAAGATTGAGGATGGTCCAGTTTCTTCTTCTCAAAGATGCTTAGTAGATCTCTGTGGTCTTTTTGTACGTTCTCCAAGCTAGAGCATGCAGAATCTTGTCGTTTTAGCAGATAATTCTTGGAAATATTTGCTGAGCATCCTCTTCTTTTGGGATAGAGTATTTGCTTTGTGTATCTGGGCTCATAGTATGCTTAGGAGATCTCTTTTTGCTTTCCTTCACAACCTCCACACAGCTGCTAAGCCAGTTTGGGTTCCTGCTATCATCCTATTTAAATACCAGTTTTTATTCTGGGGTTGTGGAGGACACGTTATCATCCAATTTTTAATGAAAATTGCATGTGTGTGTGTGTTTCCTACTGCTATTCTAGATCTATTTCAATAGATTTGAGAAGATAAAGATACCACACTGCTTTCAAGACCTGGTCCCAACCAAAAATTACTTTTTTGCTTGTCCGTTTAAGGATACGAAGCATATGATGGCATAATTTAACAGCGTGACAGCATTTTTCCTTTTAATAGTTTCAAATTATTTATAATAATTTGAAAAAATACAAAAATATAAAACACTGACATATTCTTAGAATCACTTACGTTCTTCTTGGCCTTAATCTCTGATCACTATATGGAATCAATGCCACCAGTTGGTTTTCTTGCCCTAAATGTGAAAGAAGTAGGTTTAGAAATTACTAGGATTAATTAAAAATATAATAGCTCCCCATCACAATCTGGTTTGGAAAGACCAGAATATCATCTGGCACTCATCGCTTTAGTAAACTGCTCTCTAAGTCTTCAGAAATTACCCAGCAGAAGTTCTAGAGAAGACAGTGTGTTTTTTTATACCTACTATAAAAAAAAGTGTAACAAATGAGATCTCTATTACTTTTTCTTCCACTGAAAAAAGTCTAACAAGTCCCAGCTTTCAGAATTGCTGAATTTACCAGGCCCTCCTTCAGCTTCACTGCTGTCCATGAAGACTCTGATTTGGTTGTCTGGATGACAGAAGAAGAAACATACTGCTATCTCCCATTCCTGAAACCTCTATCATTGCAGAGGTCCTTAAACTGTACCCCTCAAAAACCAAAACCAGCTTTTGAAGTAGAAGTCTCAAGTTTTAAGAGCCCCCTACATAATGAGCCTTCCAGTTCTCACCCCAATCCACATTAAAGTCACTTCAAAATCCATTTCTTTCTTTCTTGGGTTGAACTACATGCATAAGCTTTAATGGATAAATGGACCGTTAAATGCCAATTTTATAATCTTAATAGAAGTTGGCTTATCATGTTAAATATTAAGGTACCAGATAGTTAAGTTCTCTTCAAAAGCTTTCTAAAATGCTTCTTCCCCCCGACACTTCTCTACTCTTCTTCTCTTCTGTGCTCCCCCATCACACACATATATAATTATACAAATACATATAATATGGATATCTGTGTCTGTGTGTTTATATATCTCACCTTGTTTAGTGGTATTCATTTGGCTAAAACTATAACCCTGGTTAAAACCAACCCTCTGCTCCTATGCATGTATCAACACAGCTAAACATGGACACGCAAAAACACACAACATACTCACTAGTTTCATTTTTGATCACTCATCTAAAGTGGCACTTAATGATGTCAACAATCATACTACATTTCCCACGTTCATACTTTTAAACTGCCTCTCTAAGACCACAATTTTATAACTTCAACTCTCTCTTCAAATCTTTAATATCATCTTCACTATCCTAATTCTTAGTTCATTATGTGATAAACAGAAGAGAATTTCCACAAGCTTCTACTATCAGATCTATCCACCTTCCTGCTTCTGTGTCCATAATTTATCTCCTTATTACCAAGAATAAACTACCCATGCTTATAACTTAACTTTTATAGAAAAAAGAGCAGCTCTTTGCTTAGATTTGTGCACTAGATCTGCCCTTTTATCTATTCAAGGACATTGCTTCAATAAATGTCTTATCTCTGGAATTACCAATGTTTTCTCTCCAGATAATTCTCATCAGCATACAAACACCTGTTATTCACTCCATCTTATTAAAAAATCCCTCTCCTGACCTCAGAGCCCCTTCCAACTACTACCGCTCTCTTCTCTTCTATGAAGGCAAACTCAGAAAATCTGTTTTCTCTCTATATAACGTCTCCTATGCACTGTTGAGCCTACCCTATACATGCTACACATGCCTTTACCAAAACTGCTCTCCTATGGCCTCCATATCAGCAAATCTAATGGCCAGTTCTCAGTCTTTACATGACCCGATCTATCAGTAGCAACTGACAGTTGGTCACTCTTTCCTCCTTGGTACACCTTCTTCACTTACCTTCCATGATACCAGAAACAGTGATTTCCTCCTCTCATTCTAGCTGTTCTTTCTCAGGATCCTTTGTTAATTCTTTCACTGACCTTGATATGCTACAGCGTCTCAGGATTCAGTGCTAGGGTCTCATCTTGCTATCTGCACCAACTAGCTTGGTACTGTCATTCAGGTGAGCTTTAAGTGTCGTCTGTAAGTTGATAACTTGAGGCTGGGCCTTGCACTTGAATTCCTAACCCTTAGGATAGCTAACAGCCTACTGAACATATCCACTTCCATGTCAAATAAGTATCTCCAAATATATATGTCTAAACTTGAGCTCCTGAACTCTCCTGTGACATATACACTCAAATCCTCGTTTTCCATTTTAATAAATTGCTACTACATTCTCTCAGTTGCTCAAACAAAAAACAAAAAACTTTGGAATCATTCTTGATTTCCTACTTTCCATACTCCGTATGCAGGTGGCCAAAAAGTTGACTGGTTATAACTAAAAAATGTAACCAGACTGCTAAAATAGTACTCCTCCACCTCTGAGCCTGTTGCATTAATCCCTTCAACTTAATTATTTTATTCTGAAACAGCTACTATCCTATGAAGATAAAACCATCGTACTCAAAGGCCAACACAAATGTAAACTTCAATTGCAACCCACAGCCTTTTTGAAATTCTGGTATACTTCATACTTGCATTTTGTCCTCCTTCCCTAAGGTGTCTCCAAGGTCACATATCAAATTTCACCAAGAAGATAATGAGAACAGCTAAGGTATCTTTATTTTTTCTACTTACTGCCACTGAGCCTAAAATAACTTATAAGCAGCACACAGGGGATTATTTCCTTCTTCCTTCCCCTGTGATATATCACAAACAATTTTTTTTTCAATTTGGCTCATTTTTACATACCATCCCTCTTCATAGAGTTTCTTTTAGAAATAACTGATTAGGGCATAGCCAGCTGCTGCTTCTTCTTAGAGAATAAATTAAAAATATTAGGTTAGCCAGGTGTGGTGGCTCACAGCTATAGTTCTAACACTTTGGGAGGCCAAGGCTGGATGTTCGCTTGAGTGCAAGAATTCGACACCATCCTGGTAAACATGGGGAACTCCAACTCCATCCTTATTATTAAAAATAAAGTTTTTAAAATAACATGAAAGAATAAGCTTCCTTACACATTAATTCTGGCTGGGCATGGTGGCTTACTGCTATAATCCTAGCACTCTGGGAGGCTGAGATAGGAGAACTGCTTGAGGCCAGGAGTTCAAGACCAGCCTGGCCAACAACAGTGAGACCTCATCTCTTCAAAAAAAACAAAAATTAAGTCAACAAATTATTTAAATTGCTTCTAACATCTGATATACCAAAGTAGCAAAGTAACTATGATGTCATCCCTATAAATGCCAAATAGTACTAAAAGTTTTCATTTACGAGACAGTGAATATCTGCTATAATAGTAGGTGGGAAAGAAAAAATACTGGAGGTAGTAAGGTCATTTTCCTTAAAACTTTAGGAAACTTGATTAATATTTTTTGTTTCTTTTGCATCTTTTTGACTGAAGATAACTGATGTTTCAACTTTAATTCTAAGTCTTCTAAAACAGGTGGTTGCTTAGACCTATAGTTTATATAATATTTGAGCAAATACCTGAAATCATTCTTTAAAGGGAAAACAATGCAGTAACACGTACCCCTAGGAATTCTTCCTGTTCCCTGACAAGTAGGGCAGGTGACACTATCTCTTCCTGTAAATTCCACATATGGAAACTGAGAGACATCTCCATTTCTTCCATCTTCATTATGGACTTCACTATTAACCAATCCATTCCTCATATTTTCAGATGTGACTCCATCATAAGCATCTTCTTTGCTTGAATGCAAAGGCAAATGAGAAAGAGACTTTCCCATGTCTACAGAAAAATAAAAATCTTACAGTAAACTTCAGGGAAAAGAATACATTCAAGAACACTATGAGATATTTATACTAATTAATTTAGAACAGTCAAGCAAGAGTCAAACTCTGTAAAATATCTGAAGGGATTTATTCTGAGCCAAATATGAGTGACCAAGGCCTGAGGCACAGTCTCAAGAGGTCCTAGGAAAATGTCCCCAAGGTAGTTGGGTTACAGCTTGATTTATACATTTTAGAGAGACAGAAATTACAGGCAGAGGCATAAAGCAATACACGTAAGGTACATATTGGTTCAGCACAGAAAGGCAGGACATTTTGAAGTGGGGGTGGGAGGCTGGGGGATGTCCAGGTCACAGGTGCATAGGTGGATTTAAAGATTTCCTAATGGCAATTGGTTGAAAAGGGTTAAACTCTACCTGAGGAGCTGAAGTCAGTAGAAAGAAATGTTTGAAGTTAAGACAAAGGGAGGAGGTTGTGGAAGCCATGGTTCTTTTCATGTAGACGATGCCTTCAGGTAGCAGGCTTCAGAGAGAACAGATTGTAAATATCTCTTATAACACCCTAAAATATTCCAGGCTCTTAGTTAAATCTCTGTTGGATTAGGAAAAGATCTGGAAAGGAAAGGGTATTCTGTACAGAATGTGGATCTTCCCCACAAGAGACAGCTTTGCAAGGCCATTTCAAAGAAATATATTTTTGGGGTAGATATTTTGATTTCTTTCAAGACCTGCTATCTGTCAAGTGATGCTGTATTAGAGTCAGGTTGGGATTTGACATCTTATTGCTACAAAGAGACTGTTTTGTTAGTCTTAAGATCTCTTGTTTTGATTAATGGTAGTCAGTTGTGTTTGAATTCCAAAGGGAGAAAGGTATAATGAGGCATGTTTAATCCCCTCCCCCTGCCTTTTCATCATGGCCCAAACTACTTTTTTAGGTTTACTTTGGAATGCCCTTGACAGAGAAGAGGGAGGTCCATTCAGTCAGTTGGGGGGCTCAGAATTTCATTTTTGGTTTACAGAACAAACTTTAAGAGACTGTTCAAACTATCTTTTGGATTAAGATTATATCTAATTAAAATAATGTCTGAAACAAGAAAACCATTTACCACAGTCCAGAAGTGTTTTTTTTTAAATAAAATAATATGGAATGATACCCTACCATGCTTATGATGAGAACGGGCTTTCAAAATATTAACAATTGACAAAAGTCTACCTCTGCAGGTTCTCTGAAAAGAAACATGCAGGTTTCATTTTTCTTAAAGTAAAATAAAAATACATTCTACCTTTTAACTAGTTCGCACTAAAGGCAAAAACTGCTTTGTGTAGACAGTAAGTATTTGATGTATATCACCAGGTAACTTCAAAGTTGTATGTTTCAGCCTCTGAAAATTCATGCACCTTTGTGATAAATATAATCAACACTCCTTCTCATCCTTAGATTTCTTGCTTTAAACATTTAAACTTGGAACAACAATAAAAAGCCCTAAAAATTCAAAATCATGCAGGTATTTTTCATTCAACAGTTGACAGAGTTAAAGTTATTAAAGCCAGTATTCCAAAATGTTACATATAATTTACCAATACAAAGCAGCGAAATTTAGAACACTAACTTTAAAATTTCAGGACAAAAGTACCAAAATAACACAGGGAAAATTAAATACAAGTGTAAAATCTAAGTAGAAATAAATAATTAGTACTAGTGCCTACACAAAAATAACTTCTGCGGGTAGATAATGCAGTAACATTACACTTAAGGTCATACAATTTTAAAGCTGAAAAGAACTCAATAGTCATATAATACACCCTGCTGATATTTTCCTGCTTATATTCTAAGAAAAAGTTAATAACGTAAAAAAGCAAAACTTAAAAATCACATAATTCTACTCTTTCTAAATTTGATGTATCTTTTCTCGGTTCCTAAAAATAGTTTACAAATATCATACAGATAGTATTTCTTTCAAAAATTCTCACTTAACAAAACAGATATTTCGAATAAGTCAATTCATCCCATAGTATGAAGAAAATTTTACTTTCTAAACTTGGCATGCCTGATGGGAGGTTGCTTGGTGGGTACAATGTGTGGTGCTCCAGTGATGGATGCACTTAGGGCCATGACTTCACCAGGACGTCGTGTATCAATGTACCAAATTGCCCTTGTACGCCATGAATATATCCAAAACAAATACAAAGATAAAAAAAAATTCCATGCCATCAACTTGTTGCACTCAAATAAACAGAATAAAAATCTATACGAATAGTATACAAACAAAACTGTAAAATGAGATTTTCACTATTTCAAAAAAAATCTATGTATGTATAAAAATCACTGCCCATTTAAATGCAAAACCACAAATGATTTGCGACTTAATCACTGTCTTAATTTGGCTCGGTGACACAGTACTCCAGTCAAATCAACACCTGCCAGCCACAGGTAGGTCAGGGAAGAATGAACATCACTATTCCCACACACTGTGACCTTGGGGTCTATGCGGAACACCAGATGTACTGGGATCATTGGGCCTTACCAGCAAGGCTTTAAGGGCACCCTTTCAGCCTCAGAGAGACGCTGTCTGGGATCTCAGTCAATATAACCAGGCTTTAAGATATATCTTACTGGAGGGTGTTGGGAGAAAAAACACAGAAAGACAAACTCACGTGGTTCTCCGTTTGGGCCTGTTTTCTGTCCTAATCTAACAGCTGACCTGATTGATTCTGCTTTAGGTAGATGTTTGGACAAATGCCAGACTTTGTCAGAAACCGGGAATCCCTTGCTTTCTCTGCTAGATTTTCCTTAGCAAACTCACAAGTTGAACCACTTTTATTCTTGGAGACTCAGGGGTTTAAAAAACGGGTGCTAGACCCTTTTTCTCCATCTCCCTGTTATTACAGCGGTTCCTCACTTTACTGAAAGCCAACACGGATATCAGATTCAGTTTGGAGAGAAAAAAATACATCACAGCACTCCTTCCAATTTAAATGGCTCCTGATCTTCTGTGTAGACACTGGTTTTAGTTCTGAAAGGGCTTGAGAATGAGGGAAACCAGCGCCTTTATAAAGCTCCATAACCAACACCTAGCACAAAGCCTACTCTGTAAAGCTGAAAAATAAGATCCCAGCAACACGGCAAGAAAATTCTTCAACAGCAAAACCAAGGGGGCCACCTGGCGCTCAAAGTGTGAGGGCCTAGAGGCAACCCAGAGGCTGGGCTCGGGCCGAAGCCCGGAGCTCCTTGGCTGGGCCTCTTAAGAGGCGACACAACATTTAGATCACAAGCCCCAGCGCCGCCTGTTCCTGCGGCGGGCCCAGCATTCTGGCGGCCTCCCCTCCCTGTCAGGCGAGGCTCAAGCTATGGCGCCGCTGCTCAGCCCCGCTCCGGAAGGGGACCAGGGGACTGCACGTCCGGGGTCGCTCACCGGCAAGCGGGGCGCTGCGCAGTCCCGGGCTGCTTCCGCGCGGACAGGGCCGAGGACAGGGTCGCGGAGTCCACAGTCCCGGGAGCCAGGGGGTGGAGCAACCGGCCTGGAGCGCGGCCGCAGAGCTGGGACGGGGGAGGGGCAGGACGACTATGGCATCAGCAGAGGCAATGCGCTGCTGCTGCAACCTGCGCTGGCGCCTGCGCGTAGCGCTCACGGAGGGACGGGAGTGTCCCCGGCCTGAGTGGGACGCATGCGCCCTTCATCCTCCAGCGTGAGCCCGGAGGCACAGGTCTTGTGATTGTGCGCTCTCTAAGGTTTCATTACCTTTGTGTCTCCCCCAGGCTTCAAAGTAAATTGTGTCCACGCTAGCCACGAATTATCTGGGAATAGTCCCTTCTCCTTTTTCACGCATTAGACCATTTCCTTTTGGAAAGGGGAAAAATACGTACCATCTGCTTCGGCTCGCTGCTGAGCAGTCTCGCCGTTCACGCAATGCTATTTGTTGCTGACGCTCTAGGAATGGGATAAATTGGTCAGTACACTCGCCGCTGACAGCAGCAAAGCTACGTCTGTTTTAATTTAGAAACTCTTGCCGACTAGAAGGAAACAGCAAGCTGCAAGGCCGTTATTTTTGTTTTTGTTTGGTTTTGTTTTGCTTTGCCCACGCTGACCCTCCCCATCCCTTAACTCTGGTGCTAGTTACAGGTGTGTGAGGCCCCACCTAGGATCCTGGTACTTCAGCTCTTTGCTATAGGTTGGGGCTGCCCTTCCCAACATCTAGGTTATTTCACTTAGAAGACAAGAACAACGACAAAGAGTCATGTTGAGGGTTCATTGAGATGCCAGTAATAATGTTAAGGGCAGACTAGTCTCATTGCCTGCAGAGAGTTTAACGTTTAATGTATAGTAGCCATTGTTACAGTCACAGATAGGAGCAAGGAAGTGAGAGTGATTTATTTCTCTCTTCTCGCAGGATCACTGTGTTTCAGCCAATTGGGATACGAAAGTATGTAAAAGTAGGAAATACAAGTCAGAACAACATACAATTTAAAGATTAAAATGATTACTGTAGATGCACATGTGAGATGAGCTTTCTCATACAATGTTGTCGGATGTTTAAAACTCCTAAGTTTTCTGGCAGACAGTTAATATGTATCAAGACTATTAAAATGTTCACATCGTTTGGCCCCGCAATTCCACTCTTTCAGAAGTATCCTAAACCTAATGAGAACTCTAAAAAGATTTGGGAATAAGGAGTGTCTACTTAAATAAACTGAATGTCCAATAAGAGACATTGATAAAATCATTATTTTTCAACTTCTTTTATTTAGCCCATATTTTCCAAAGGGGAGGGTCAGGGTTTCTTCCATTAACATTGTTTGAAATTTCAAAATTAATAGGTTGGTTAAAACAAATCAGAATCATGGGCGAAAATTTTTCTCAAAATTATTGATAGTCCACCTGTGGGGATATGATGTTCCTCTTAGAATTACTGAGTTACTGAAATTATGGAATAGCCATCTATTGAGTTTTTATAAAGCCAGTAGAAATCATGTTATAAAGATGTCATGCAAGGAGTGATAATATAAAATTAAGTAAAATCAGGATGCAAAATATAGGATACAAGGTATTATAATAGGATGCAATGTATATTCATATATAAAACATTTAGATATAAATGTATATTACCTATCTGCCTTGAAATTGAAAGAAATATACAAAATATAAATAGTTGCTTGTATTTTGAAAGTATGTATGTTTTTTCTTTATTTTTGTTAAATTAGCAAATGGCTCTGTAATGTAAGATGTATTACTTTTAAGTGAAAAAGTTACTTTTATTTTTCTTTAATTCTTAAAGGAGTACTTAATATTCTCTCAATTAACTTTTATCATTTAACTTAAAACATACGGCCATATAGCACAGTTTCTTATCAAAATTCCTGTAATTCACATAGGAATAAGTCTTCCTAGGAGAATATTGCTGTAAGAAGAAGTTTAGTGGCTGGGTTATGAACACAGCCTTAGAAGCCATATGGCCTGAAAATGAGCCCAGGCTGACAGAGGTAAACAAAATCTCTGTGAGTGGGCAAAATACTTAGGCTTCTTTATACCCAATTTTTATTATCTACAAAATGAATATAATAATAATGTCTGTCTCAAAAGGTTGTAGATGGGAGCTGATACCTGTAGGGCACTCGGTAAATATTAGATACTGTTATGAAAAATTTATCATCTATATACAGGGTAGTAGCTGAAAGACAAATATTGAATGTTTGGTACATTTGTTCCTATGCCCTTATTTTTCATCATCAAAGCACATTTTGAAAGGAAAATTTTCTGAAAAGCTTCCAGTTATTTGATCAAGAATGATTTCCTGAGTTCTGAGTTCAGTACTGGTCTAGGTGCTATAAGATAGAAAGGCCAATGATTTTAACAGTCTGGGTTAAGTTTGAATAGAAGACTATTCTTCCCTAATGATTTCTGGTTATATTTGATACTGATGCTGAAGTTAAGGGAGTTCTCTAAGTTGTACTAAATCTTGACAACAGACTTATCTCTCATTTCAAGTGTGCCTTTTATCTCCTTTAATGGTAAATCACCCAAATCCTAGTATCAGTCAGCCATAACTAAAAGTTTTGCAAAAAATTCTTTTCTAGAAATTACCTATTAAAAATTATAAGCAGATAAGTAACATAATTATTTTAAAGCACATAATTTATCAAATGCTAATATATAAGTCTCTCACAGCTCACCACCTTCCACTGTTAGGCTGGTCAGATTACAGTGGAAACCTGGTTAGATTACATTAGAAACCTGGGATTGAAAAGATTGCCGTTTTTCTGGCTGATTTTCAGAGATGGTGCCCCAGATACATAGCAAAACTACTATTAGCAAAACCACCATTTCCCCCTGTGCCATCTGACCTACATTCACTGGCAGTAAACTCTTGACTCTATTGATACAACTTTGTCATTCCCTTTATTTTAAAAGCAGAAGTCTTATTAAATCCTGCAAATAACTTAACTTTCTGAAACTGTTGCTTATGCCTCTGTACTCCTTTTTAGGCAGGATCTTTTATACTTCCTGAATCTCATTCATCTTACTTCACACCTGCATGGAGCTAATCTCACCCCATGTGTTAAAATTTTCTTTCTCAAATACTCAAATCATCTTTTATAGGGTTTTGGTCATAATCTTAATTTTTTTTAAAATTTTTTATTTTTGAAAGAAATAAAAAGAGGAAAGAAAGTGAGAGTGAAAGAAAGGGAAAAAAAAGGATGTACGAGAGAAAGAAAGAGGAAAAGAAAGAGGGAGAGAGAACGGGATTCTTGTTCTATTACCCAGGCTAGAATGCAGTCTAAAAATGAGTATTAAAAACCTCTTTTATGCCAATAATTGTGCTTAACAATGGAGACAGGAAGGAATAAGGGATGAAAATTACAAACAAGCAGCCAACCAATATTTTACTTAAACCTGTGAAATGCTATGCAATTGCTGAGGAGTGATTTACTTCCAATTATCTGGTCACTTTTAAAATAGGTGTAATATGATACTGAGAAAAATGTATGT
>CAUYLG010003161.1:0-60181 GCA_963573385.1 Cacajao melanocephalus | reverse complement strand
TTTTCCCGTTTTATAATTTTTTCTTTTAAAACATTTTTTTTTTTTTTTTTTTTTTTTTTTTTTGAGATGGAATCTAGCTCTCTTGCCCAGGCTGGAGTGCAAGGGTGCCATCTTGGCTCACTGCAACCTCCGCCTCAAGGGCTCAAGCAATTCTCCTGCCTCAGTCTCCCGAGTAGCTGGGATTACAAGTGCGCACCACCACGCCTGACTAATTTTTGTATTTTTAGTAGAGATGAGGTTTCAACATGTTGGCCAGGATGGTCTCAAACTCCTGACCTCATGATCTGCCCACCTTGGTCTCCCAAAGTGCTAGGATTACAAGCGTGAGCCACCACACCTGGCCTGCATTTTAACTCTTAAAATTGTTTAAAGGAGACCCCTAAAATTGCAATCTAAAATCAGACTCTAAGGTTAACTTATAAGGTTATTCTTACTTACTATCTCAAGTCTCTGTCTTAGGTCTTAGCTCTCTAACGTTTCATTGAAAAATAACAGACATTGTTAAGTAGGTAGTTAGGCAGACAGAAGTAGGGCAGTAGACAGCCTCCCCCACCTCCTACCCAGGAATGTCAGGTGACCATCAGGTGATGGTCAGGTGGTTGTTAAGCTGTCTCTCTGAAATAATAGTTGGTTGCAGCCAGTGCCAGGGAGAGGCAGTCTCCCAATAGATAGAAAACATGTGAAGCTGGTGATCAGCAGCTTCCTGATAAGATCTCAGGAGCTGGGCAAGTGGGCTCAAGCATGCCCACTGGGGCAAAATGGTGGAGTTTAACTACTATATAACATTCCTCTAGGAGCACTTGACTAGTAAGGGGAAAATGCCTCAAATGAACATGGATGCAATTCCAGTAAACACACTGCACATGCAGACAGCCCACCCCAAGGAAAGAATAAGGAGAAAAGAGATGTAAGACTTTGGAAGCATGCTGATGTATAAAACCCCAAGTTGGAGGTCAAACAGCAGCCAGGCACAGTGGCTCGTGCCTGTAATCCCAGCACTTCAGGAAGCCAAGGCGAGCAGATCACTTGAGGTCAGGAGTTAGAGATTAGCCTGCCCAAAAAAGTGAAACCCCATCTCTACTAAAAACAAAAATCAGCCAGGTGTGGTTGTGGGCACCTGTAATCCTACCTCCTCGGGAAGCTAAGGCAAGAGAATCACTTGAACCCAGGAGGCAGAGGTTGCAGTGAGCCAAGATGGTGCCATTGTAGTCCAGCTTGGGCAACAGAGCAAGACTCCATCTCAAAAAAAACAAACAACAACAACAAAAAAAAACGGCCAGGCATGGTGGCTTGCTGTAATCCCAGCACTTTGGGAGGCTGAGGTGGGCGGATCACAAAGTCAGGAGTTTGAGACCAGTCTGGCCAACATTCTAAAACCCCATCTCTACTAAAAATACAAAAATTAGCCAGGTGTGGTGGTGGGCGCCTGTAAGCCCCACTGCTCAGGAGGCTGAGGCAGGAGAATTGCTTGAGCCCAGGAGGCAGAGGCTGCAGTGAGCCAAGATTGCACCATTGCACTCCAGCCTGGGCGACAAGTGAGATTCCGTCTCAAAAAAACACAAACAAAAACAAACAAACAAACAAAACAAATCAAATAACTCACTTGAATCTCTCAAGTCACCTGCTTGGTCCTCTTTCAAGTATACTTTATTCCTTTCGTTCCTGCTCTAAAACTTTTTAGTAAACTTTCACTCCTGCTCTAAAACTTGCCTCAGTCTGTCTTTGCCTTATGGCCCTTGGACAGATTATTTCTTCAGAGGAGGCAAGAATTGAGGTCACTGCAGACGGATATGGATTTGCCACTGCTAACAACATGAGGCAGATTGATTAACAGGAGAAAAAGAATACAAATTTATTTAACATGTATACACACAGGAGCCTTCCCAGTGAAGACCCAACTCCCCAGTGAGGTACAGAAGCTCATATACCATCTTGAAGTAATAGAAAGAATGTGTACTCAGAGTGTGGCTGAAACAGGTTTTAGTGGCAAGATACGTAATGGGAGGGTGAAAGGAAGAGGCTTGGCAAGTAAAGCTGATCTTGTTATAAAGATGAAGCCTCCTAGAATAGATGATAATTTTTTTTTTCAGATTTTGAAAGGTGTCAGATTCTCAATTAATCTCTCCTAGATCTGGGAAAGGCCTAGAAAGAAAGGCCTAGATGTAATAATGGAGATTCTCTAGAGATGCAAATTTTCCCAGTGAAAAATAGTTTCAGAGGGCCACCTTAGTTGGATGGCTTGGCATCAGCCATTTCAAAATATATTTGGGGATAAAATATTTTTATTTCCTCCAGCCTCCCAATTTTACTTCTTTCATTGTACATCAGTTAGCTATGTAAATGACCTAAAAAAAAAAAACAGATAGGACCTTGCTTTGTCACCCAGGCTGGAGTGTAATGGCATGATCATACCTCACTGCAGCCTCAAACTCCTGAACTCAAGTGAGCCTCCTGCCTCAGCCTCCCAAGTACAGGTAAGCGCCATCATGCTTGGCTAATTTTTTTTGTTCTTATTGTTTGTAGAGATGTTATCTCCCTATGTTCCAGGCTAGCCTTGAACTCTTGGCCTCAAGCAATCCTCCTGCCTCAGCCTCCCAAAGTGCTGGGATTGTAGGTGTGAGCCACAGCTGTGTAGGGGAGAAAAAATAATTTTCTTTCTATCTTTCATAATTATTAATGGGGAGTCCCTGTAACAAAAGACAGATTAACGAGAGAAAAACAAACAAGTTTATTGACATGCATGCCTCATGGATACATGCTGGGGACGGGGGGCAGAATACAGCACAAAACCCTGAGAAACTAATAAATCTGCAGAGTGGATCTCAAAGAAAGTTTAAACTTCAGGCTTAAATATCGTCTTTTTCTGAAACAAAGAAAGAAGGGGAAAATGAGATGGCCAGGAAAAGCACCTTGAACAAAGGTAGCATTTGTTATGCAGATTTAGGTCCATGCCTTCTCCATTGTTCAAGAGTCTCTCATGATTTAGTCATCCTTTTCTTCTTGGCTGGAGAAGGAGATACTCTTACAAATGGAGATTTCCTTTATGATGTAAATTTCTCTTATAGGAGGGCAACTTTTCAGAGGTACTCCTATGTCTATAGTTTCTCAAAATAACCAGCTCAAAATAATCAACATGCCAAAGAGACATATGTTGGGGTGGCATATTCTGGTCTTCTACATTCGTTGAGCTGTTGTGTCCTGAGCCCCATGAGCTGTCTGTAAAAACATAGTTAAGCAGGTAATTTTCTAAACTTTAAAGGTTCATCAAGCTAACTTGCCTGAATAAGTATTAAGGTAGATTAAATGTATTCTCTGCTCCCAGATTCTTTGGGACAGAATTGCTCATAACCTCCAAAAGGGCAGACTCATGCGTTGTCTTCGGGCCCCAGATCCTTTCTCTTCCTGACTCTGGTCTGGTTGTCAATGGATTGAACTCCAACAACTTCACATTTTGCTCCTAAGTTCTCGGAGCTGAAAGTTGTAATCATTTCATAAGATTTTCTAAGTCCTGGCTGGGTGCGGTGACTCACACCTGTAATCCCAGCACTTTGGGAGGCCAAGGTGGGTGGATCACCTGAGGTCAGGAGTTCAAGACCAGCCTGGCCATCATGGTGAAACCCCATATTAAAAAAAAAAAAAAAAAAAAAAAAAAGATTTTCTAAGTCCTTCTTCTTGGCAAAGGAATTACAAGTTTATATAAATAGAGTGTATATCAGTCCAAGAAAATGACTTGCAAAAAATACAAGGAAAAAATAGCATATGAAGTAAGTCTGAGAATATTGACTGATCTTTAATGCTAGATGAAGTGTAAGGGCAAATGCAAATTTTCCTTCAGCAGAAAAATAAGGGAAGAATATTTTCTCTCACTTCTTCCTTTTCTTTTGGAATTTCTTTCTCTGTCCTTGTCAAAAGTATGTAAATTATTTTAATGACTAAATAAGCCGCTGGCCAATCTTACAACTCAGGAATGTTTCCTCAAGGACCTGGGAGTCATCGCTTCGAAATGTTATCATCTGAGAAGATAACTCTCCACCTGATGCCACCCCCATCTTTCAGTTTTGTCAGAAATGATGAACCTACCTGCCTACACTGTCACCTGATTCCGAATTGCAAAACCTTTCTAACATTTCGCATGGGTTGGGCTATGGTTGCAATGTTTCCTCCAAAACTCACGTTGAAACTTAATTACCATCTTGCCAGTATTAAGTGGAGAGACCTTTAAGAGGTGGTTGGATCATGTGGGCTCTGCCTTCATTAGTAGATTGATGCCATTATTGCAGGAGCGGGCTCCTAATGAAAGGATAAATTTTGGCTTCCATTCCCTCTCTGTCTCTCGTGCTTGCTTGCCCTTCTACCTTCCCTGGTGAGACGATGCAGCACAAAGGCCCTTGCCAGATCCCAGTACCACGTTCTTGGACTTTCTGGCCTCCGGAACTGTGAGAAAGAAATGTCTTTACTTTCCAACTAACCAGTCTTTGGCATTCTATTACTGCGGCAGAAAACAGACTTAAGACAGTTTGTATCCACTTAGCTCTAAAAAGAGTCAAATTCCTTTCTAACTTTGCAAATCCTTTAGCAGGTTTCCTGTATTGTGCATCACATTCTGGCTTAATGCTTATCCAATAATCAAATCATTTTCTTTTTCCTCTACCTTTATGGGGAGGTTTTCTGGATTGGGAGAAGATTTTGTTTTTAATTATATTTTTCTCAACACAAGGATGAGCAGAGCTTTTCTGCCAGCTGTGATATTGATGCCAGGTAGTTTCAATCATGACATTAATCCTCATTAATCCTCTCTGTTTTCTGTAAATAATAGAAAACCAGTGCAGCATGGTGGTCAAGAATGTGAACTCTGGAATTGAAAGTCTTGCTTTCAAATTCTGCCTGTGATTCACTAACAATGTAACTGTGTGCCCATCAATTAGGTACTACACTGAACTTTCCCCTGTCTGAATTTTCTCATCAGCTTTCCTTAGCCTCAGTTTTCCATCTCTAAAATGGTGAATTATGAATAGTGCTCACTCTATAGGGTTGTTGTAAAAACTGAGTGAAACAGCGTATGCTTGGTACAGTGCCTGGCATACAGTAAGCACTCAAAAACATGTTAGCTGTTATTTAAAGTCTGGCAAAGGAATTCATATTAATTATTGAAGTATAACTACATTATTCTCAAAATGACATTATTTTTATTCTTAAGAAAGTGTTTAAAATTCAATTTGTAATTTTTAAATTAAAAATTTTTTTTTTTGAAACAGAGTCTTGCTCTGTCGCCCAGCCTGGAGTGAAGTGGCGAAATCTTGGCTCAGGGCAACCACTGCCCCCAGGGTTTAAAAGATTCTCTTGCCTCAGCCTCCAGAGTAGTTGGGATTACAGGCTCATAGCACCACACCCAGGTAATTTTTGTATTTTTTTTTTAGTTGAGACGGGGTTTCACCATGTTGGTCAGGCTGGTCTCAAACTCACGACCTCATGATTCGCCTAAATTTTAATTTTTAACGCTGAGCACGGCTGGGTACAGTGGCTCATGCCTGTAATCCTAGCACTTTGGGAGGCAGAGGCAGACGGATCATGAGGTCAGGAGATCGAGACCATCCTGGCCAACATGGTGAAACTCTGTCTCACCTAAAAATACAAAAAATAAAAAATAAAAAAAATTAGCCGGGTACTTGCCTGAAATCCCAGCTACTAGGGAGGCAGAGACAGGAGAATCCCTAGAACCTGGGAGGCGGAGGTTGCAGCGAGCCGAGATTGCTCCAATGCACTCCAGCCTGGCGACAGTGAGACTCTGTCTCAAAAAAAAAAAAAAAAAAACTGAGCACTAGTGTTATAAAAAGGAGTAATTGTTTCATCTAAGTAACAAATCTCTCATATACATCTAATTAAAAATAGAAACAAAGTTTTATAGTTTTTCCCGCTTCCTTTGTACTTTATTCTTAAAACAGATTTTTTTTTTAACCCCACATTCTAGAGGTAACTATGAACAGTTTGATGTGTATCCTTCTAGACATATAAATCCAGTTTCCCACTCCACCTGGATCATACTACACACAGCAATTTGCTTTAAAGACCTAGCAATATATCATAGATATATTTTCATGTGAGATGATATTGTAACTGTAATAGGTTAATTGCCCAATTCGTGGTAAGTCAATACACTGAGACACCAGGTTGCAGCAGAGGAAAAGGTTTAATCATAGGGCCACTGAACAAGGAGATAGGAGGAAACCTCAAATCCATCTACACAAGGAGTTTGGAGCTAGGGATCTTAAGGGTTTTGGAATGGGCCAAACTGTGGACATCCTTGATTGGTTGAAGAATGCAGGGTAAAGTTATGGAACAGGGAAATGAAGAAACTGTATTCTCAGGCTGATTTAGTTTCTCTGTGGGGGTCTTCAAACTGCTTGGTATCAGCTGTTCCACTGGAATTCAGAATCTGAATCACATTCTAAGTAGTTTTTATTTTATTTATTGTTTTTTCCTTCTTTGTTTCTCTCTTTTTTTTTTTTTTTTTTTTTTTTTTTTTGAGAGTCTCCCTTTGTCACTTCGGCTGGAGTGCAGTGACGCAATCTTAGCACGCTGCAATCTCTGCCTTAAGGGTTCAAGTGATTCTCATGCCTCAGCCTTCTGAGTAGTTGGGGCTACAGGCGTATGCCACCACACCTAGCTACTTTGTGTATTTTTAGTAGAGATGGGATTTTGCCATGTTGCCCAGGCCGATCTTGAACTCTTGGCCTCAACTGATCCACCTGCCTTGGTGCTCCAAAGCTAGGATTACAGGAGTGAGCCACTGCACCCAGACCTAAGCAGTTTTCAAACAAAAGCCTTATGATTCCAACATCAGACATCCTCTCTACAGGAGCAATGGTGAAGCAAATCATCAGTATCTAGTGCTACATGGCTTTTACAAGAAAGTGGGCCAACTTGCAGCCTCATTTATGTGTAATTATAACTATATTTCTGTCCAGAATTCTTGTTAACTCTGTGAGGACAGCTTCAATGTAAATCAATTGAATTTCATTCTTTATGGCTATGTGGTATCCAATAAGACAGATGTACTTTGATTTACTTAACCATTCTGCATTAACAGATATTAAGGTTATTTCCAATCTTTAGCTATTTTAAACCATGCTACTGTATGCCCTTGGAGGAGCATTTCCTTATTTTTTAGTTTCCAAGGAGGAGCATTTGAAACCATCTGTCAAATTTACACACCCACGAATTGTGTATGAACAGAATAGTTTCCCTTATACCATTGCAATAAGGCTAGTGGACACTATTGGAAAAAAAATAGTGTCTCCTAATTTTTAAAATTTACATTTCTTTGATTCTTCATGATTTAGAATTTTTTGTATTTTTTGATCGTTTGTTCTTATTCTGTGAAATGCCTATTTATATGCTTTGCTTTCCCTCACTTATGATTCGTCTATTTCTTAATGATTTCTAGGATTCTATTCTTTTTTTTTTTTTTTTTCGAGATGGAGTCTCACTCTGTCACCTAGGCTGGAGTGCAGTGGTGCAATCTCAGCTCACTGCAATCTCTACCTCCTGGGTTCAAGTGATTCTCCTGTCTTAGCCTCCCAAGTTGCTGGAGTTACAGGCACCTGCCATCATGCCTAGCTAATTTTTTTTTGTATTTTTAGTAGAGACGGGGTTTCACCATGTTGGCCAGGCTGGTCTTGAACCCCTGACCTTAGGTGATCCACCCGCTTTGGCCTCCCAAAGTGCTAGGCTTGCAGGCGTGAGCCACCGCACCTGGCCTGTAGGATTCTTTATACAGAACGTCATTAATGTGTTCTCTGCCCTTTAGCTCTGTTTCTGGAAACTGTTGCTTCCCCGACTTTGGATCTATGCTCACCCCTATAACTTTGTAACCTGCTTCTAGTTTTCATTTTGCCTTGCCCTCAACTCAGGTTTCCCCACTCTCCCGTCTTGGACCTATTTGGGGCACTCCTTGTGAATTCCCATTCTTGATCTGACCCTTGTATTTTTCTCATTAAGAACTGTGAAGAAGTGGGAAAGAGCGAGATTATAGAAGGTAGAGATGAAAGTACCTGAAAGGTGGTGAAGGTAGAGATTTGTAATATCTATACCATTGCTCATGTGACTTCCTTTTTTCAATGTGCTTCAAAGATGGCACTTTGTTGTAGTGTCCTCACATGGCAGAAGAGATGAACACTGTGCCCTCACATGATGGAATGAGCAAGAAAGCTTTTCCGAGCCTCTTTTATAAGGGCACTAAATCTAATTTATGAGGGGAAACCCTCATGACTTAATCACTGCCCAAAAGCTCCACTTCTTATTACTATCACATTGGATATTAGGTTCCAATATATGAACATTGAGGGGACATCAACATTTAGACCATCACGGACTCCTTCCTGGAGGCACAGCCTAGAATCTGCATACAAACACTGCAATATTTTTGCAAGTACTTAATTCCTTAGATTATGTTACATTTCGTGTCCTACCATTTATTAGTAAAGTGGCCTCAATTATCTGCAAAATAAGTCCTGATTAATTCATCCCAATTAATTCATAGGACATAGTAAGAATTTTGGATTTTATTTAGTCAAAGGAGGGAAGCTTGTCTGAGGAAGTGATACTTGAGCTGATTTCTAAAATATACGTACATGTTAATTAGCAAAATGAAAGGGGGAGAATATTCCTGGCAGAGGACTTAGTGTATGCAAAGACGCTGTTGTTTAGGAGGAAGGTTGGAGAGAGAAAAAATGGCTTTAAGAAGCCTGTGTGGCTAGAGCATAGAGAGTGAAAGGGAGGGAGGCACAAAATGAGGAGGGACAATAGGAAGAATGGGGAAGTAATACGGAAGAAGTAACAATTTGATCAGATTTGCATTTTGACAATACTACTCTATTTTTGGTGGAAAAGGAGATTGGATAGGGTCCACAGATGATGAAGATACATCAGTGTGTTGGAGTCTCTCAAAAGATACATGAGAAGATTTTAGATTAGCAGCTCACCAGCAGGTGATGAAAGAAGTGGATGGTTGAGGGATTTTGATGAGACTTGGTGATGGGGCCAGGTGCAGTGGCTCATGCCTGACATCCCAGCATTTTGGGAAGCTGAGACAGGTGGATCACCTGAGGTCCAGAGTTCAAGACCAGCCTGGGCAATGTGGTGAAACCCCATCTCTACTAAAAATACAACAGTTAGCTGGGCACAGTGGCACATGCCTGAAATCTCAGCTACTCAGGAGGCTGAGGCAGGAGAATCGCTTGAACTTGGGTGGCAGTGGTTGCAGTGTGCCAATTTTGTGCCAATGTACTCCAGCCTGGGTGAAAGTGCAATAATCTGTATCCCCCAACACCCACACAAAAAAAAAAAAAAAAAAAAAAAAAAAGACTTGGTGATGGACTGGAAATGGGGGATGGGGAAGAAGCAAGTGTTCAGGATAACTGCTCTGCATCTAGTTTGCCAGTTATGGAGAGCAGTGACATTCACTGAGACAGAAAACCCTCAGAGAGTGCAGGGTTTCTTAGAAAGGAATTTTGGGCTTAAGTAACTAAGAATTCCAGGGGGTAATTTTGCGATTTACCTCCGGAATAACTGGCTCCAAGGGCTCAAAAAATTACAGCATACACTATATCTGTCTATTCCTAAGGCAGGTTCCCTCCATGTGCAGGGACTATTGCCACCAAATGTCCAAGACATGTTCTCTCTTGCTCTTTTTTTTTTTTTTTTCCTGTAGAGACCTGGTTTTACTATGGTGCCCAGGCTGATCTTGAACTCCTGGCCTCAAGTGATCCTCCTGCCATGGCTTCCCAAAGTATTGAGATTACAGGTGTGAGCCACTGCACCCAACTAAGACATGTTCTAACAGCTTGGTAACCCTAGTGCACAGCAGAAAAGTTTGAAGTCTGCATTCTGATTGGCCTGGCTTGGGTCACATTCCCACCCCTGAACCACTCGTTGTAGCCAGAGAAAGATGGTGTCCTTGACCGATAAGGCCTGGATTACGTGTTCATCCCTTTAATGGTGGGAAGAGGGGGTTTGGGAAGGTCAGCCCTAGCTGAATCTTATGGAAAGCATTTTCCAAAATAGAAAAGTAGATGGGGATGCTAGACAGGCCATAACAACTGGTGGCAAGATCATTCTTAATCTTCTACCACTCAACGTTAAACTGCCTGAAAGAAGGAGCCATGCCTCACTTTAGAGCTTCAATGCCCAACATAGTACCTAATACTTAACAAGTGTTCAACAAATACTTGTTGAATGAATAAATAAGGCATAAATAAATATCATAGGCAACGTTTCAGAGGTCACAAAGCTGCAACAAAGAATGTAGAGAGTAGCAGTGGGAGATATGACCAAGGTATAGGTTAGGGCCATGTAGTCGGAAGGTTTAAAAGGAATTTGTGGATTACTCTGTAGACAGGAGGGAACCACTAGAGGAAAATAATAAGATCAGAGCTAAACCTTAAGAAGACTAAACCAGTAGCAGAGTCTGGAATGAATTGGTGGTAGGACCACAACAAATGGGAGGACCTTTCTAATAGAAGGCTATGGCAATCATTTGGTTAGAGCTGTAGCTCTTAACTGTGGGTTGAGATTTTTTTTCCTCAGGGAACATCTGGCAATGTTTGGGGATATATTTGATTTTCACAACTGAGGGGGGTGCAATTATCAGTGGGTAGAGGTCAGAGATGCTGTTAAACATCCTACAATGCATGGAACAGCTTCTCACAATAAAGAATGCTCCTGTCCAAAACATCTTCTATTGTACCCTACTCGGGAAACCCTGGGTTGGAGGTAATTAGAGTGGATAACAGAAAGGGAAAGAATGAAGCAAACCTGAGTGGCACCATGGAAGTAGGACATACATGATTTTGAAAATATGTAGGGCAGAGGAGAAGGCAGGATTTAAAAAAAAATCCAAGGGTTAAAGCTGATAACTGAGAAGATGATGGTGAGTTTAATATGGCAACTGGATATCCTAGCACAGATCCACAGGCAGTCGAAAATATACTTGCGAAGCCTAACAAGAGCCCAATACCAGAGATACAGACTTTAGGAGACATTGGCATTGAGTTATTGGATAAGGAAAGCGAGGCATATAAGACACTGAGAAAGAGCAAAGAGGAGAAGCAGTCTGAGACCAGAGAATAGACTTGCCAAAGGCTGGGGGAGAAGCGCAAAGATCAGCCGGGAGCGGAGGCATGTGCCTGTATTCCCAGCTACCCGGGAGGCTGAGGCTGAGGTGGGAGGATCGCTTGAGCCCAGGAGTTCTGGGCTGTAGCGCGCTATGCCGATCAGGTGTCCGCACTAAGTTCAGCATCGATATGATATGACCTCCCGGGAGTGGGGGACCACCAGGTTGTCTAAGGAGGGGTGAACCGGCCCAGGTCGGAAACAGAGCAGGTCACAACTCCCGTGCTGATCAGTAGTGGGATCGTGCCTGTGAATAGCCACTGCACTCTAGCCTGGGCAACATAGCAAGACCCCGTCTCTAAAAAAACAAAAAGAAAGAAAAGCAAAGATATGTCAGTCAGTGTAAGACAATGACTTTTATAAAATCCTATTGTTTTTCAGAATAATTATTCACTTTAGTGATTAATTTCCCCCCACAAATTTTTCATACTAATTAGACTACCTGGAATTGAGTCTTTCCTAACTGTTCCTAAACTCTTGTTAAATCCATATCAAAGAGCCTCTTGTTCTCTTATTTTTAAATCATGGTTTTATTAAATCCTCAAATCCTCTTATAGATCCCAAACATATTCTCAGGCTTGGCTCAATGTAACAGTGTGTTTAAAGCATTCTTTTTCTTTTATTCTGTGACTATCTTTAGTATTTAAGAATTATTTCCAAATTATTTTTAAGGTCGACCCTCTGCAAAATTGGGAAGTAGGTTATTTGATTTCAGAGCACAACAAGCCTGAGGCTTTTTTCCTCTCCATAAAGGAAGGGAGTGTGAGCATGAGAGTTTATATCTCAGCTCTGCCACCAGGATGCTCTGTGGCCTTTGGGAATTTTCTCTCTCTCTCTGATTTTTAAAGCTTTTAATTGAATACTACCACACCTACAAAAAACCCATGCTTTGTAAGAGAATGATATAAACATTTAATGTGGTAGTTTCCCATCACTGTGTAATTCATTGTATCTTCAGTGTAAATTCCAACACACAATTCCAGAAGCATGACAGATTTTAACAAATTTTCCAAAGTATTTTTTGTTTTGTTTTCTCTCTTCCTTTTTTAGGTCACCCAGGCTGGAATACAGTGGTACAATCATAGCTCAGTGTAACCATGAACTTCTGGGCTCAAGGGACCCTCCTGCCTCAGTTTCCCTACTAGCTGGGACTACAGGTGTACACCCCCACACCCAGATAACTTTTTTTTTTCACTTTTGTAGAGACAGAATCTTGCTACATTGCTCAGACTGATCTCAAACTCTTGAATTCCTGGTCTCAAGTATCCTCCCACTTCGGCATCCCAAAGTGCTGGGATTACAGATATAAGCCACTGCACCTGACATTCCAAATGTTTAATTTTGAAAAATGTCAAATCTACAAAAAAGTTGAAAAAAATGGTACAATGAGTACTGCTATACCATTCACCTAGACTCACCTATCATTAACTTTTATGGCATTTGCTTATCTATCTGTATTTTTTTCTGTTAAATCACTTGAAAGTAAGTTAAAGGTATCGTGAAACTTTACCCCTAAACACTGAGTATATACCTCCTAAGAATGAGAACATTTTGCTATATAACCACAATATTATCTGACACAAAAAACTGCACATTGATACAGTAGTGTTATCTAATACATATTCAAAAATTTTAAATTGTTCCCTAAATACCTTTTATTTATTTATTTATTTATTTATTTATTTATTTATTTATTGAAACAGAATCTCACTCTGTTACCTAGGTTGGAGTGCAGTGGTGTGATCTCTGCTCACTGTAACTTCTGCCTCCTGGGTTCAAGTGATTCTCCTGTCTCAGCCTCCCAAGTAGCTGGGACTATAGGCTTCCACCACCACGCCTGGCTAATTTTTGTATTTTTAGTAAAAACAGGGGTCTCACCATATTGGCTAGGCTGATCTCGAACTCCTGACCTTGTGATCCACCTGCCTCAGCTTCCCAAAGTGCTGGGATTACTGGAGTGAGCCACTGTGCCTGGCCCTGCCAGGCTGATCTTGAACTCCTGACCTCAAGTGATCTGCCTGCCTCCTCTTCCCAAAGTGCTAGGATTATAGGCATGAGCACCCAGCTCCCAATGCCTTTTAAAACAAACTAGAATTTTTTTTCCCAAACTAGAATTTAATCAAGGTTTGTGTTTTTCTTTTTCTTTTTCTTTTTTTTTTTTTTTTTTTTAGAGACAGAGTCTCATTCTGTCGCCAGGTACCAGGCTGGAGTGCAGTGACACAACCTCGGCTCACTGCAACCTCCACCTCCTGGGTTCAAGCAATTCTCCTGCCTCAGCCTCCCAAGTAGCTGGGACTACAGGCGCACGCCACCATGCCCAGCTAATTTTTGTATTTTTGGTAAAGACGGGGTTTTACCATGTTGGTCAGGATGGTCTCGATCTCTTAACCTCATGATCCACCCGCCTCAACCTCCCAAAGTGCTGGGATTACAGGCTTGAGCCACTGTGCCCGGCCTTGTGTTTTTCTAATCTCCCTTAATTTAGAAAAGTTCTCTCTCTTTTTTTTTGGTTTCATGACATTGATATTTTGGAAGATTACAAACAAGTTGTCTTGTAGAATGTCCCACAATCTGGATTTGCCCAGTTGTTTACTTCTGATTAATTTCAAGTTAAATACTTTCACAAATATACTACACAGGTATTGTGGTGTCCTTCTGTTATGTCATGTCAGGAGAAACATAATGTCAGTTTGTCTCATTATTAAGTGATATTAAGTTTGACCACTTAATGTAGTGTCTACCAGTTCCTTCCTTTGTAAAAGTAGTTTTTCCCCTTTTTAATTAATAAGTAACCTATGGGTTTGTCAATTATAACTCAATAAAGCTGGGGTAAGAGGAGAAAGTAATCCATGAGATCTTTTTTTTTTTTTTTTTTTCCTGAGACAGGGTCTCACTCTGTCACCCAGGCCGGAGTGGAATGGTGTGATCTCAGCTTATTGCAACCTCCATCTCCTGGGCTCAAGCTATCCTCCCACCTCAGCCTCCTGAGTAACTGGGACCACAGTTGCACACCACCATGCCCCGCTAATTTTTTTTAGTTTTGATAGAGACAGGGTTAGAGACAGGATTTCACCATGTTGCCCAGGCTGGTCTCAAACTCCTGAGTTCAAGTGATCCAACCACCTTGGCCTCCCAAAGTACTGGGATTACAGGCATGAGCCATCACGCCCAGCCTTGAAATCATACTTAAGATGGTGTAAGTAGTCTATGCAGTGGTCTTGGAATTCTCACATAACCTAGTTTTCCATAGTTCTTGCAAGTTTATTGAGTATGGTTCACTAGCATTCTCTTAGGTACAAAATCTACCCTATATTCTTCCAGTAATTGAGTTCTTTTGCTTGAGTTAGCCATAATTTTCCATGAAGTATCCTGAGCACTACGATGTGAGAAAGCATTCCTACTTCGCTGCTTTAGGGAAATCTAGGGTAAAGAGCAACATTATCTTCAGGGCTTTTGGGGTCAAACTATTGCTTTTAGAATGTAGCTGTGATTAACTGCACAAAGGCTCATCCTATTTACATAGGACTGCTAGATTTATTCTGGATGTGTGTGTGTGTGTGTGTGTGTGTGCGTATTTTTTTAACATTTTAAATCAGTATAGCAACCTGGTAGGCACTGACCAGGTTTGCTTAGCTCTGTCCCTCCTTGGCCTCCTAGTTAAATAATTACAAATGCCCACAGACTGGTCACTGCTACCTAGATGCAATGAGACTCGGCTACACATTTGTGATGCTTAGTCATTACCATCACCCTCTGGAGAGTACAGCAAGTGGAATTATAGACAGCATAAAACACATCCAAAGCCTAATGCTGGACCCAGGTGATTTGGTATGCATTTATGGAGGCAAGTTTTACAGCCACATTAGGTAATTTTGTTAGAATTTCAGAGTGACCTTGCGCTATGGTCTAAATGTTGGTGTCACTCCAAAATTCATATGTTGGAATTTGATGAGGTCATCATGGCTCCCTCCTTGTGAATGGGAGCTTGTCTCTTCCTTATATCATGTGAGGACACAGCAAGAAGGTACCATCTTTTTTTTTTGTTTTTGTTTTGAGATGGAGTCTCCCTCTGTTGCCCATGCTGGAATGTGGTGGTGTGTGTCGTGATCTTGGCTCACTGTAACCTCTGCCTCCTGTATTCGTGCGCTTCTTCTGCCTCAGCCTCTTGAGTAGCTGGGATTACAAGAATATGCCACAACGCCCAGCTAATTTTTGTATTTTTAGTAGAAACAGGGTTTCCACAATGTTGGCCAGGCTGATCTTGAACTCCTGACCTCAAATGGTGCACCCTCCTCCTCGGCTTCCCAAAGTGCTGGAATTACTGATGTGAGCCACTGCACGCCACCATGAAGGCATCATCTTTGAAGCAGGGAGCAGCCCTTATTAGACACCAAATTTGCTGGCACCTTGATCTTGGACTTCCCAGCCTCTAGAACTGTGAGCGATACATTTCTGTTGTTTATAAACTACTCAGTCTAAGGTATTTTGTTACAGCAGCAGAAATGAACTAAGACATTTGAGTGTGTTTGTTAATGTAACAGCTATGGTAGGCCAAACATGGTGGCTCATTCTTGTAATGCAGCACTTTGGGAGACCAAGGGAGGAGGATTGCTCGAGCCCAGGAGTTCGATTCCAGCCTGGGCAACATAGCAATACCCTGTCTCTACAAAAATAAAAATAAATCCCCACTTGAAGTTATCTACAATGCTGTGAGGGACTGCAGATGCCAGAGAAGTTGTAGTCGCCCAACATCCCTAGGCAGATGGTCTCTGCTGCCTTTGACTGCTTTGGCCTCACTGCTGCAAACATTCACTTTTATTGAATATATTTATTAATACATGTTAAGGAGTACTGCAACCTTTTACTTGAATATATATTGATGAATGCTACATTTCACTGTGGCCTCTACTCACTCCTCTGCAAGATAACTTCAATAACTTAAAAGCGTTACCACTACTTTTGTAATGTTTCTTTAGAAACGTTAAAGGCATCTATAGGTAGTCATCGAATTGTGAAGAGTATTTTTAGAAGAAGCTGAATCAGCATGTGTCATTATAAAGTAATCCTATTCGTCATCATATTTAAAAGCCCCTGTCCATGTGAAAACTAAGCCATTATAGCCAGTTACTCCAAGATAACAAAAGTCATTGAGTCTCTTTCAAACATGAAGGGGTCTACTCCAGATTTCCGGAAGTATGTGTGAGAGAATAGGAGAAAAGTGACACAGGTTTGGTGAGTAGTCAAGGGCTGTGAAAGGTTTGATAAATTCCCACTTGGGGATTTACCTGGAACAAATGATCAAAAAACAATATTTAAAAGGTCTTACTGATTGCTGTATTACAAGGACACCTACTGAGGCCTAAAGTGAAAGCAGGAATCCTAACAGGTAAAGTGAGCACCAAAGATGGCTTAGCCCTAAGATTTTTGAAGAACTCTGGCAGACCTTGAGCTTCTACTCTGATGGCTGCACAGTGTTTATGGGACAGGAGATAATACCTAGGGCCTACCCAAGTAGAGAGTCTACTACAGGATCTCCATAAAGCTGAGACCTCCCTACCCCAAATCCCAAAGAGAAATAGACTTATCACTTAGAAGTGAACAGCACAGTGGCTCACACCTGTAATCCCAGCACTTTGGGAGGCCAAGGTGGATGGATCACCTGACGTCAGGAGTTTGAGACCAGCCTGACCAACAAAATGAAACCTTGTCTTTACTAAAATACAAAAATTAGCCAGGCATGGTGGTGGGTGCCTGTAATCTCAGCTACTCGAGAAGCTGAGGCAGGAAAATCGCTTGAACCCAGGAGGCAGAGGTTGGAGCAAGCTGAGATCATGCTGTTGCACTCCAGCCTGGGCAACAAGAATGAAACTCTATCTCAGAAAACAAAAAAAGAAGTAAACAGCAAACAATCTTGCCTATCTTGAAATTGACTGGGTAAAGAAAACAAGATAGAAAAATTCCCCTCTGGGCATTTGCTGTCACAGACTGGCCTCCAAGTGGATTTTCAGTCCCATAGAATGCTCCCTGTGAGGTTTGAAAACCTAAAATGATCATTGATATGGTTTGGCTCTGTGTCCCTTCTCAAATTATAATCCCTGTGTGTCAGAGGAGGGAGCTAGTATGAGGTAATTAGATCATGGGGGCAGATTTCCCCATGCTGTTCTCATGATAGTAAGTTATCATGAAATCTGATGGTTTAAAAGTGTGGCGCTCCCCACCCCTGCCCCCACCCCACCACCTCCTGCCACCATATAAGAGGTACCTTGCTTCCTCTCCTGCCCTGATTGTAAGTTTCCTGAGGCCTCAGCAGCCATGTGGAACTGTGAGTCAACTAAACCTCTTTTCTTTGTAAATTACCCAGTCTCAGGTCTGCCATATTCTCAGGTCTGAGACTGGGTAATTTATCAAGAAAAGAGGTTTAATCGACTCACAGTTTTATGGCAGTGTGAAAACAGACTAATACAATCATATTACTTGAAGTGGTCCCAGGTTGGTAGTTCCCTTAGACAACAGGCAAGAGGATTGCAATTTCAACCTGGACCTCAAAGAAATCTTGCCAATAAAATGCCAAGGCCAGTGATTCAGCTCATAGTAAAAGATCTAATGACACAAGGAAATAAGGCACTCAGTGCAAGAACTAGCTAAAACTAAACAGCAAAATCAAATCTGCAAAGACTTCAGATATTGCAATTGTCAGATCCAACATCAAATTACTGTTTAAAATATTTAAAGAAATAAAAGGGTGGTTTCAAAATATGAGCAAGGAACAAAAGACTATAAAAATGTTAAGCCAATATGATAAAGAGCCAAACAGAATTTCTAGAGATGAAAATTTTAATCATTGAAATTGAAAACTCAATAGACGGATTAGGCCTCAGAATAGAAACAGCTGAGAAGAGAATTTGTAGAAGAGTCTAGTCCAGGCTTATAAGCACATAACTCCAGTTTTGTAGAGGCCCATTTCAAAATTCCAAATGTGTTCAAGCTAAATCTTCTCTGCTTCTCCAGCTCAGGGCTGCCTCAAGCATTAGAGCCAGAGGTGGAAGAGGTAGCCTTGTCAGCCACTTCTCTGCTCCTACACTGCCTCCTGAACTTCCTAATTGCTGTTTCTGACCTCTCCACCCTGTACCAGTGGGGAAAGAGGATCAGGAGAAAAGGCAGTCTTTTATATTTGGTACAGTGTCCTCTGGCATCAGTGACCTCTGGAAATAGAGAATGCCCAATGCTGACTCTCTCTCCCAGGATATTTTCACTGAAGTCACCCCTCTCTCTCCACCTACTCTGATTGCAGTACCCTGATGCAGACAACACTTCTCTGGCTGTCAGCTTTTGATGACTTCCTCAATTTGGGATTCGGGGGGTTCCTTCACTCCTTGAGGAGCAAGGAGGCAAGATTCCTCATCAGATCATCCCAGGTGCAATGGTTTGAATGTCCCTTCCAAAGCTCATGTTGAAATTTAATTGCCATTAATCCAGATTAGGTAATGCATTAATGCCATTATCACAGCAATGGATTTGTTATAGGCTTGCAGGCTCCCTTTTCTCCCCGTCTCTTTCACTCTCTTGCTCTTCCACCTTCTGACAAGGGATAATGCAGCACGAAGGCCTTGACCAGATGCAGCCCCACAGCCTCGGACTTCCCGGCCTCTAGAACCATGAGCCAAAGATCTTTTCTTCATACATTACCCAATCTGTGGTATTCTGTCATAGCTATGGAAAACAGACTACAAAAATTGGTACCAAGAAGTGGAGCTATTGCTATAACAAATACTTGAAAATTTGTGTCTTTGGAACTGGGTGATGGTTAGAGGCTTGAAGAATTTGGAGGACGAGGCTAGAAAAATCCTGGATTGTTGTGAATGGAGCATAAAGGGAGATTCTTGTGAGGACTCAGGAGAAGAGCTGTAGAGAACCTATTAGAGATTAATTGAGGGCTGTGATCAGAACATTGGTAGAAACATGAATGGTAAAGGCCATTCTAATGAGGTCTCAGATGTAAATGAGGAAGAAGGTGATGGAAGTTGAAGTAAAGGCCATTTTTGTTACACAGTTGCAAAAATCCGGCAAAATTGTGTCCGTGTGCTAGGACTTTACGGAATACAGATCTTAAGAACAATGAACTAGGATATCCCGCAGAAAAAAAATATCTGAACAGCAAAGCATCTGGGCTGCTTTGTGTCTACTTTTAGTCACATACAGTGAGATGCAAGAGGAAAGATATGAACTTAAAGATGGAAGTTATAATTTTATTTTGGAGATAGAGTCTCACTCTGTTGCCCAGGCTGGAGTGCAGTGGCACAATCTCAGCTCACTGCAACATCTGCCTCCCAGGTTCAGGTGATTCTCCTGCCTCAACCTCCCTAGCCGCTGGGATTACAGGTGCACACCACCATGCCCAGCTAATTTTTGTATTTTTAGTAGAGATGGGGTTTCACCATGTTGGCCAGGCTGGTCTCAAACTCCTTACCTCAAGTGGTCCATTCGCCTTGGCCTCCCAAAGTGTTGGGATTAAAGGTGTAAGCCACTGCGCTCAGCCAGGAATTTATAATTAAATGTAAAGCAGAATAGAACGATTAGGAAAATTTGCAGGCTGGTCATGTAGAGAGTGAAAGGACATTTTTTAGGAGCACAAACCAATGCTGTGGCCAAACAACCATTTGCTAAAGAGATTACCGTAGATAGAAGGGAGCCAGGTGCTAGTTATCAAAACAATAGGAAAAAGACCCATGAAGGCATCTCAGAGATCTACAAGGCTGCCCCTCACAGTACAGGCCCAGAGTTGTAGGAGGGCAAGATGGTTTCAGGGAATAGGCCTGGGACACCTTCCACAGGCTGGCTTCCCAGGGCTGCCTCAGGTCTCTGATCCCCATAACCTTCCTCAGCTGCCCCAGCTATGGCTCCAGTGGGCCCAGGTGTGGCTCCACCCACTGCTTCAGAGTCCATAAGTGGGAAGCCTTGACAACAACCACGTACGGCTAATTCAACAGATGCACTGAATGCAAGAGTTCTAAGGGAGTAGCTTCCTCTACCGAGATTCCAAAGGATGTCATGGACATCTGTGGGTCCAGGCAGAGACTTGTCATGGGGCTGAGCCATTGCAGAGTCCCCACTAGTGTGATGCCGAGTGGAGCTGTGGGAGACGGACCACCACTGAGGCCCCAGAACTGTAGAGCTACAAATGTACAATGCCAGCCTGAGAGAGTCACAAGCACAAGACTTCAACCTGTGAGAGCTGCTGAGTGGACTGAGTCTACAAAAGCCACAGGGGTGGGGATACCTGAGGCTTTAGGGTCCAACCCCACATCAGTGTGTCCAGAATGTGGGACATGAAGTCAAAGGAGATTATTCTTTAAGATTTAACGTTGTTTTTTTCTGTTAGGTTTTAGACTTGCTTAGGACCAGTTAACCTTCCCTTTTTGTCTATTTCTTTCTTCTAGAATGGGAATGTATATTTTATGCATGTCCCACCATTGTATTTTGGAAAAAGATAATGTTGTGATTTCCCAGGCTCACAGCTGGAAGGAATTTGCCTCAGAATGAATTGTTCCTTGAGTTTCATTCGTATCTAATTTATTTCATTTTATTTATTTATTTATTTATTGAGACAGGATTTCACTCCTGTCACCCAGGCTAGAGTGCAATGGCGTGATCTCAGCTCACTGACACCTCCACCTCCTGAGTTCTAGCAACTCTCCTGCTTTAGCCTCCTGCATAGCTGGAACTACAGGCACGTGCCACCACACCCAGCTAATTTTTGTATGTTTTGTACAGAGTTTCACCATGTTGTTCTGGTTGTTCTCAAATGCCTGAGCTCAAGTGATGTGCTTGCCTCAGCCTCCCAAAGTGCTGGGATTACAGGTGTAAGCCACCATACCTGGCATTCATTCATATCTAATTTAGATGAGACTCTGTACTTTAGAATTTTGAGTTGATGCTGAAATTAAGACTTTTGGGACTTTGGTGATAGAACGAAAGTATTTTGTAGGTGAGAAGGACATGAAGTTTGAGGGGCCAGGGATGGAGTGCTATGGTTTAAATGTCCCCTCCAAAACTCATGTTGGAATTTTTTTTCCCAATTACCCAGTTTCAGGTATTCATGTTGAAATTTCATTGCCAGTGTAACAGTGTTGAAAGGTGGGAACTTCAAGAGGCATTAGTTCTCATGAGTTGATTAATGCAAATCATAGGAGTGGGTTTGTTATCACAGGAGTTCAGCTCCCTTTCTCTGTCTCATGAACTTTCTTGCTCTTCCACCTTCTGCCAGGGGAGAAAACAGCAAGACCCCCTCCCCAGATGTGGCCTCTCCACTTTGAACGTCCTAGCCTCCAGAACCGTGAGCCAAATAAATCTCTTTTCTTTATAAATCACTCAATGTGGTATTCTATTATAGCAACAGAAAACAAACTGAGGCTGGGTATGGTGGCTCACGCCTGTAATTCCAACACTTTGGGAGGCCGAGGCAGGCAAATCACTTGAGGTAAGGAGTTTGAGACCAGCCTGGCCAACACGGTGAAACCCCATAGCTACTAAAAATACAAAAATTAGCCAGCCAGGCATGATGGCACATGCCTGTAATCTCAGCTACTTGGGAGGCTAAGACAGGAGAATCGCTTGATCTGGGAGGCAGTTTGCAGTGAGCAGAGATTGGACCACTGCACTCCAGCCTGGGCAACAGAGTGAGACTGTCTCAAAAAACAAACAAACAAACAGAGACACCAGACAAGCACCTTTTGTGGATTCTGCTTTGTTCCTTGGAACATATTTTCCTTTACCCACTGTAAATGAAAGTCCACCAACCTGGCCAATATGGTAAAACCTCGTCTCTACTGAAAATACAAAAATTAGCTGGGCGTGATGGCAGGTGCCTGTAGTCCCCGTTACTCAGGAGGCTGAGGCTGAAGAATGCCTTGAATCTGGGAAGCAGAGGCTGCAGTGAGCTGAGATCACGCCACTGCACTCCAGGCTGGGTGACAGCGAGACTCTGCCTCGAGAAGAAAAGAAAAGAAAAGTCCAGTTTACACCCAATGTGACCTTGCAAACAAGTGAAACTTTACCCGTTTTTTCTACCTTCATACTTGGCAAGGATCAGACCTAAGTCTTTCTTCCTGAAACTCCAGCGGACAAATTCTGGGAGGTCTCCTTGAGGTACCTTTTCTTTGGCTTAAGGTGAGGAGAGGAGGCACCTTTCTTCCTGCTCCCATGTGAAAGTCAGGGGAGAAGAAAGCACTTTCTAAAGAAATCTTCACTCTCTGTCTTTCTGCCTCAACCTCCTTATGCTTTCAAGGTCAATGGTGGGTTCATAAAAGCCAGAAGTGTGTTCATGATCTTAACAGGTCCACCGTGACTGCAGCGGTACTGGTGCCCAATGGATTGGTCTTAGCTTTTGGGGCCTGACTAAAACAGAGAGAGAGAAATGCCATTTGAACATGTGGTTCCATTGGATTTTATCCCAAATAATCAAAATCATTATGTTTTTAAAAGAAGTAGAAAAATGCAAATAAGATGTTTCAGTTTCTTTGAAGTAAAAAATTCAAAGCTAAAAATGCAAACCACAGAGGGGGAGAAGATACTTACAATGCATATTACGAAGAGCTTATGTTCAGAATACATAAAGAATTCCTATAAACCAATAGAAAAATGGGCAAAATCTTGAACATGCTCTTCACAAAATAGAATAGTCAAATGACCAATGAACAGAAAAATGTGCTCAAACTCATTAGAAATTAGGGAGAAGCAAATTTTTTTTTCTTTTTTCGCTTGGCTCACTGCAGCTTCTGCCTTCCAGGTTCAAGTGATTCTTCTGATTCTTGAGTAGCTGGGACTACAAGCATGCGCCACCATGCCCAGCTAATTTTTGTATTTTTAGTAGAGACCGGGTTTCACCATATTGACTATGCTGGTCTCGAACTCCTGATCTTGTGATCCACCTGCCTCGGCCTCCCAAAGTGATGGGATTACAGGCGTGAGCCACCGTGCCTTGCCTGTAAATTTAAATTATATTGAGATATAGCATTACGTACTCACTAGAATGGCTAAAGTTAAAAGCAGAAAACACTAAGTGTTGATGAGAATGCAGAGCAGATGAAACTTTTCTATATCAGTGGAGTAGAAGTATAAATTGATCCAACCATATTGGAAAACTGCCAGGAGTAGCTATTAAGTCTGAACTTTTGACTTAGCAATTTCATTCCTAGGTATTTACTTAATAGGGCATATATGTGGTGTACTAAAGGATATATTCATGAATGATCATAGCAGCAGTATCATTCATTATAGCCCCAAACTGGAAACAATCCAAATATTTATAGATAATAAAATGGATGCATCCATTGTACTGTTTTCATAAAATGGAATACTACGTAGGAATAGCCATTAATGTACTGTTACCCACATAAATGCAAGCAAATCTCACTTGAACAAAAGAAGTTGAACAAAAAAAGTATCCATAATGCATGATTCCATTTATTTATTTATCTTTATTTTAATGAATGTTTCATGAATTTGTATGTCATCCTTCCACAGGGGCCATGCTACTCTTCTCTACACAATTCCATATATATAAAGTTTGTAAACAGGCAAATCTATGGTATTAAAAATCAAGAGAGTGAGGGCGGGCATGGTGATTCATGCCTGTGATCCCAGCACTTTGGGAGGCTGAGGCAGGCAGGTCACCTGAGGTCAGGAGTTTGACCTCAACAACATGGAGAAACCCCATATCTACTAAAAATACAAAATTAGCCAGGTGTGGTGGCACTTGCCTGTAATCCCAGCTACTGGAGGGCCTGGGGCAGGAGAATCACTTGAACCCAGGAGGCAGAGATTGCAGTGAGCCAAGATGGCACCATTACAATCCAGCCTGGGCAACAAGACAGAAATTCCATCTCAAAAAAGAAAATCAAGAGGTGATTTCCTTTGGAGAAGAGGAAGAGAGTAGTTATTGGGAGGGGGCAGAAGTGGGGAGTTCTGGGGTCCCAGTCACTTCCAATTTCATGCCTTGTTGGTGGTTACATGATGTGTACACTTTGTGATAATTCATTGAGCTGTAGACACTTATGATTGGTGCACTTTTTGGTATCCATCTTATACTTCAATAGAAAAAAATAGATTTTTTTTTTGAGAGGGAGTCTTGCTCTGTTGCCAGGCTGGAGTGCAGTGGTACAATCTCAGCTCACTGCAGCCTCTGCACCCCCAGGTTCAAGTGATTCCTCTGCCTCAGCCTCCCGAGTAGCTGAAACTACAGGCATGTGCCACCACGCTCGGCTAAGTTTTGTATTTTTAGTAGAGGCGGGGTTTCACCATGTTGGCCAGGATGGTCTTGATCTCTTGACCTCATGATCCACCCACCTCGGCCTCCCAAAGTGCCAGGATTACAGGCGTGAGCCACCATGCCCGGTCGAAAAAATAGATTTAAAGGGAAAACAAAAACAGAAATATCTTAAAACCTCTGCTATAAGAAGGCAAAGATGAAATACGAGTACAGAAACAACACTGGTTTTGAGTCTGTGTTGTGTCCTTGCTGGATTAATGACATTAAACTTGATCAGTGTCACTGATCACTTGATCATACTTGATGTCTCTGAGCCTCAGTTTCTTCATTTATGAAATAGGAATGATATTACAATACTTTCTTAGAGGACTATTGTGAAGGTCAAATGAGAGAATGTGTGCAAATGTGCCTTAAAAACTATAACATTTGTTTGAGTAAGCATGCCAAAAAAACTATAACAAACATCACATATAATAATACGTATATTAAATCACAAAAAAATTCAAGGCCATTTTTCCTTCGTAATTTGTTCTCTCAAGAAATCATCTATCCCAAGCCCAGCTGCTTTGTTTTTTTTTCTTTTTTGAGACAGGATCTTTCTGTCTGTGTTAACCAGACTAGAGTGGTGCTATCACAGCTTACTGCAGCCTCCACCTCCTGAGCTCAAGTGATCCTTACACCTCCGCCTTCTGAGTAGCTGGGACTATAAGTGTGCACCACCAATCTGGCTAATTATTTATTTTTTTAGGGATAGGATCTCTGCTATGGGAAGGTATGCCAAAAAAAGAAAGAAAGAAAGAGATAGGATCTCCTGGTTGGGCGCAGTGGCTCACACCTGTAATCCCAGCACTTTGGGAGGCCGAGGCAGGTGGATCATGAGGTCAGGACTTCAAGACCAGCCTGGCCAACATTATGAAACCCCATCTCTACTAAAACACAAAAATTAGCCGGGCACAGTGGTGGGTGCCTGTAATCCTAGCTACTCGAGAGGCTGAGGCAGGAGAATTGCTTGAACCTGGGAGGCGGAGGTTGCCCTGAGCCAAGAACGTGCCACTGCAGTCTAGCCTGGGCGACAGAGCAAGACTCCATCTCAAAAAAAAAAAAAAAAAAAAAAAAAAGAGATAGGATCTCCCAATCTTGCCCAGGCTGGGGTTGAACTTCTGGGCTCAAGCTATCCTCTCTAGTTGGCCTTCCAAAGGGCTGGGATTACAGGCATGAGCCACCACACCCAGCCCCCACAGATGCATTTTTAAAAAGAAAAGAAATAATCTAACATCCAACTAAGAATCAGGTAACAAAGACCTCCCATACTATTTAATCTTCATGAGTCATCAGCAGATGTACTATATAACCATGCAGATATGCTAGTCTACAGATAAACTTAGAAGCTTTTCATGGCAATGAAATATTGGCATCTTGATACAACTGACTTGTCTCAATGGACAAGTGTAGGAAGGCTTTTTCTAACTTTTAATTTGGATGTCTTGGTTACAACTATTTTGGTTGCAAATAACGGAAACCAACTCAAGCTAATTTAAGCAAAAAAGAATGTGGAGATGTCTCACAAAACTCAAGGGCTTAAAGTAGTTGAGCTTCTGGAATCAGAAACTATTCAGCCTTAAAGAATTCAGGCAGAGCTGGCTCCCTTCTCTCAGCTCTGCTCCTTTAAGTCTCTGCTTCATTGTTCTCTCACAACTAACTGGCTCTCTCTCCTTCCCTGGGCGCAGAATGGGGAAAGGTGGCCTGAAAGCTCTGAGTTGACAGCCTTTCCTCTCAAAAGATAGCTTAGCCTGATGGACATTTTCTTGGCCTCAAATCAAATTACCCAGGAAAAAACAGTTTGGCTTTGCTTAGGAATAGTGATCACTGTGGTCTGGTCAAATAACCAGACGTACAGTGTCATTTAGTATCAATGTGTCTGTTGGAGACCCATTCCACTAGACAGTGGGTAAAATTCTCAGAGGAACGGGGTTATGATCTGGGGATACACCCACAAAAGTTTTTTCTCTAGCTTTTAACTGTAGTAGTTGCATCAATCAAGTTGCCTGCCTTCTGTATCTTTTCTGTACTTTGAGGGTTGTTTCCACAACCCTCAGAGAGATGGCATGGCCCTTGCTATCTAGGTGACAGTTGATTGGGCCAGGGATTAATATCTAACCTGTTATAGGTCAGTTATATTTTTTCTACCAGAAATTTGGAAATGGGATGTGTACGCTGAGTCAGCTACCCATGGGTCTTTGTTAAGGTAGGAAGTGGATGCTGGAGTAGCCATACTGATACACATACAGAGGAGAGAAACCAGCCTCCATCCACATAGTGAGGCAGAAGCAGCTGGACAGGGAAATGGAGAGAAGAGAGACTATGTCAGCTTTTAGAAAAAGAGACTGGTTTCTGACCTTCCAGTTCCCACTTTCAGAGCCATGCAGTCTTAATCACTAACTTGCAGCTGGGTTCTCTGAAATCCTCCTGTCTGCTTATTACAGATGCCTATGTAGCTAAACTGACTTAAGTAGATTTATGCTCACTGTAACCAGAGGATCTGAATGAATTTGAAAATATCAGTGCCTAGTGAGAGTCCTTTCTACCCCACACAGAAATGAAGTCATTTGCTTTGAGCTTTAGCCATAGTCGTGCAAAAGCAATTGCTCTTTCTGGATTTCCCTGTAAATAATCAACAAGATATGAATGGGTGCCTACCATGTGTAGCATAAAAAGCCATAACAGAAGTATGATACCTGTCGCTAGTCTCTGGGACTACAGTCTAGTTGAGAAGAGACTACGTAACATACGTAATACAATTAGAGACTAGCCCAAAACTGTATATAATTAAGTATAAAACTACACAGCACCAGAACATTACTACTGTAGTTCAGGAAAGAGAGGAGATCCTGTAATCTGTTGTAATCAGCAGAGACAAGCAGAAGGGAGAGAGGGGACTATAGTGAGCAAACTAGGAGGATTGCAGAAGGTGGTTCAGGTCGTTAATTGGTAGGAAATTTGCTTAAAAATATTTCTCCTATGTCTGATTACTAGCTTCTAGTTGGTGTTGAGTTCTGTTGAAGTGTTGGGAAATTATAAGACACATTGCCTTAATTGAGGTTGTTCTTCTCTATAATCTTATAGCTTTTTCTATCCAATCTACTTTTACTCATGTCAGTTTGATATACAGAGATTAGGTTTCCTGGAGCCATTCAGCTATTTGTCCCCATTGAGAAAGTATTTTGCAAAAAATATTAGCAATCATGTCTAATGCCTTATGTTGGTTATTCTATATTGCCCTGAATGATAGTGATTAATAGCAAATAAACCATAATACAGTTGCCCAAATACGAACAAACATGTACATATTCATGTAGCAATTGAAATTCACAAAAGTGCTTAACTTTATGATATAATCACCCCACAGTAAGTAAATAAAAATAACACTACGAAGTTATTTAAAAGAAAATTGTTTCAGTGGTTGTATATAATCTTCTAAAACACACAAAGAAATATGTCCAGGAGAAAGTAACGAAAATATACATACATTATTTTATGACTTGTTATTATGAAATTATTATAATTCTAGAATTGACCTATACAGTTATGAACAATGATCTGTATTTGGTGTTTCCTTGCTATAAATGGTATGAATTTAGTATTGACAAAATCTCCAAAATAGCTGTCCTTAGTGGGTAGAGACAACTATGATAGAGTTTGAAAATTATACTCAATGTATTGTTTTTTTGTTGTTGTTGGTTTTTTTTTTTTGAGACAGAGTCTCGCTCTGTTGCCCAGGCTGGAGTTCAGTGGCATGATATTTGCTCACTGCAACCTCCGCCTCCCACGTATAAACGGTTCTCATGCTTCAGCCTCCTGAGTAGCTGGGATTACAGGTGTGCACCACCATGCCCAGTTAATATTTTTCATTTTTAGTGGAGACAGGATTTTACAATGTTGACTGGGCTGGTTCCAAACTCCTGACCTCAGGCAATCTACCCGCCTTGGCCTCCCTCCCAAAGCAATCCACAAATGCAAGCAACTGCACCTGGCCCAATTTATTGCTGATAGTCAGTGGAGTTCCAAAATAATACAATGAAAAACAAGCTTTAGCAGACGGCTTTCTCCCTCTCTATAGCTATTTACTGGGTCAAATCTAACCTTAAAATATAGTGATGAATATAAATCCACGTAGAGAATTTTCACACCTAGTCTATCCAT
Source organism: Cacajao melanocephalus (assembly GCA_963573385.1). Classification (NCBI taxonomy): domain Eukaryota; kingdom Metazoa; phylum Chordata; class Mammalia; order Primates; family Pitheciidae; genus Cacajao; species Cacajao melanocephalus. Next base: position 31,545 of record CAUYLG010003161.1, on the reverse strand, counting down.
TTTGTATCCTTTTCTAAATAGTACTCTGAAAATAATTCTTTTTTAATTTTTATTTTAGGTTTGGGGTACATATGAAGGTTTGTTACATAGCTAAATGCATCAAGGGTATTTGTTGTACATAGGTACATTTGTTGTACATAGGTACATTATTGTCACTTAGGTATTAAGCCCAGTATTAAGTATCACTTAGGTATTAAGCCCAGTACTCAATAGTTATCTTTTCTGAAGAATTTTTTTTTTTTGAGATAGGATTATGCTCTGTGACCCAGACTAGAGTGCAGTGGTACAATCATAGCTCACTGTAACCTCAAACTCCCAGACTCAAGCAATCCTTCTGCCTGAGCCTCCAGAGTGGCTGTGACCACAGGTTCGCATCACCACACTTGGGTGATTTTTAAATTCTTTGTAGAGACTGGGTCTCGTTATGTTGCCCAGGGTGGTCTCAAACTCCTGGGCTCAAGTGATTCCCCCTCCTTGGCCTCCCAAAGGACTAGGATTATAGGTATGAGCCACCATGCCCAGCCTGAAAAGACTTATTCTTTTTTTTTTTTTGAGATGGAGTTTCACTCTTATCACCCAGGCTGGAGTGCAGTGACATGCCCTTGGCTCACTACAACCTCCACCTCCCAGGTTCAAGTGATTCTCCTGCCTCAGCCTCTTGGATTACAGGTGCCCACCACCATGCCCAGCTAATTTTTGTATGTTTTGGTAGAGACGGGGTTTCACCATGTTGGCCATGCTAGTCATGAACTCCTGACCTCAGGTGATCCGACCACCTCAGCTTCCCAAAGCTGGGATTATAGACATGAGCCACCACACCTGACCAAGAATTATTCTTTTAATCTTTAATGTCTTATGTTATCTTTCCACTTCAAAGATAATGAGGGCTATTTCAGGACAGTAGCTGGACTTTTTTTTTTTTTTTTTTTTTTTTGGTTTTGCCACTAACAGTAATTGTGTTAGTGGAGAAAGAAAATGTTGGAAGGAACATTGACAAAACTGGCTAGATATGAGGAATTATAAATGAGGCTGAATGGGGAAATTGTTCTGTTTTGACAGAGGTAATAAACTCAAGTGAGCTTTGGGAAGAAAAAATTTGGTTTGGGGTATATCAATCAGGATGCTTTTGGTTGCAAGTAACAGAAAATTCAACCAAAAGACCAGGCATGGGCTGGGCACAGTGGCTCATGCCTGTAATTTCAGCACTTTGGGAGGCCGAGGTGGGTGGATCACCTGAGGTCAGGAGTTCGAGACCAACCTGGCCAATATGGTGAAACCCCATCTCTACAAACAAACAAACAAAAAAGCCTAGGGGTGGTGGCTCACACCTGTAATCCCAGCACTCTGGGAGGCTGAGGTGGGCCAAACACTTGAGGTCAAGAGTTCAAGACCAGCCTGGCCAACATGATGCAACCCATCTCTACTGAAAATACAAAAATTAGCTGGGCATGGTGGCACGTGCTTGTGGTCCCAGCTACTCAGGATCATGAAGCAGAGAATCACTTGAACCCAGGAGGTGGAGGTTGCAGTGAGTGGAGATCATGCCACTGCACTCCAGCCTGGGCAACAGAGGGAGATCCTGTCAAAAAAAAAAAAAAAATTCAACCAAAAGAGGCACATATAATAAGGAAAATTACTATCACACTTAATAAGAAATTGAAGAGTAGAGTAGTTCCAAGGTTGTTAATTTAATAGCTTGACAATATCATCAATGGTTAAGGTCCTTTCCACATTTTCACTCTTTCATGCATAGTGACTTGCTTCTTGTCCTCTAGTTTGGTCCCTTCATGGTCACAAGATGGCTGTCATAGCTCCAAGCATCACATCCTTACAAAATAATAATAATAGAGCTAAAATTTTCATAGTACTTTTGATAGACAAACGACTCCTCTACATACGTTACATATATTCATTTTTCTGGTCCTCACAGCCAGCCTGAGTTGATTCTTTTATCCGCATTTTACAGATGAGGAAACCAAGATACAGGGATATTAAGTGATTTACCCAGAGTCACTAGGTAGTAAGTGGCATAACTGAGATACACTGCAGGAATCTGGGTCCAAGAAAGGAGGAGTGAGTATCTTTTCTCATAGTCCTTTTGAGAGCAAGGAACTATTCAGGATCCTCCACCTCCAGCATATTTCCTGTCAAATGTCATTAGCCTGACTTACCTCACATGCACATTCCTAAACCAATCATCCGAAAGGCAGAATGATGTTAGCATAGTTAGCTTAGACTAATTAAGATTAATCTCTGGGGCTGTGGAGCAGCTCAGTCTCACCCAAAACATACCTCAATTAAGTGAGGTTCTATGGCAGGATACAAGATCGAGTTAGGGAGGCTGCCAGGAAGCCAACCAATAATGTCTACCACAGAGAGAAGTGCCATGGGACGTTGAAATGAACAAATCCAGTAGGTAGCTAAGGATACATCGAGATGATGGGGCTGGTGCTCCACACTTGGGGCTCAGATGCATTGAGGCAGTAGTTGAAGTCTTGAGAGTGGGACACATTTTCAAGAAAGATGATATCAAAATCAGCAGGCTAAAAACTGAACCTTAAAAATTTGGTGGGAGGGGCTGGGCACAGTGGCTCAGGCCTGTAATCCCAGCACTTCGGGAGGCCGAGGAGGGCAGATCACCTGAGGTTGGGAGTTCGAGACCAGCCTGACCAATGTGGAGAAACCCTGTCTCTAGTAAAAAGTACAAAATTGCTGGGCGCAGTGGCTCACGCCTGTAGTTCTACCACTTTGGGGGGCCGAGGTGTGTGAATCACCTGTGGTCAGGAGTTCAAGACCAGCCTGGCCAACATGGTGAAACCCTATCTCTGAAAAAAAAAAAAAAGCTAAAAAAAAAAGTACAAAATTAGCTGGGCATGGTGGCAGATGCCTATAATCCCAGCTACTCAGAAGGCTGAGACAGGAGAATCCCTTGAACCCAGGAGGCGGAGGTTGCGGTGAGCCAAGGTCATACCATTGCACTCCAGCCTGGGCAGCAAGAGTGAAACTCTGTCTCAAAAAAAAAAAAAAAATTGATGGGAGGGATGGTTGAAGCGAGATAGCAAAATGTTCAGAATTGTTTAAGCTATGTGATAGGGTATATTATATAATATTACTCTCTTTAGTTTTATGTGTGTCTGAAATTCAGAATAAAACATTTTGAAGACAAAACAAAACAAAATCAATCCCAAAGCCTTTGCAAACTCTCTTGTAATTTAACCCTTGTATAAGGTTTATAACTACCCCCACATTTTGGGACAAGTTCTGGCCCCAGGCAGGGAGAAGATAAGAAGCCTTAGTGTGCCCTATCACTGGTTCATTTTCCAGCCATCTCTGCTGCTGGTTGGTTCTGGTAACTCAGCTGGGAGTCTCTCGGCATCCTCTCCTGTAACCTTTTTTTTGTGTGTGTGACAAAGTCCTGCTCTGTTGCCCAGGCTGGAGTGCCGCCCAGGCTGGAGTGCAGTGGCGTGATCTCAGCTCACTGCAACCTCTGCTTCCCGGGTTCAAGCGATTCTCCTGCCTCAGCCTCCTGAGTAGCTGCGACTACAGGCGTGTCCCACCAAACTCAGCTAATTTTTTTGTATTTTAGTAAAGACGGGGTTTCATCATATTGCCCAGGATGATCTCAGTCACCTGACCTTGTGATCCACCCTTCCTTGGCCTCCCAAAGTGCTGGAATTACAGGTGTTAGACACCGCACCTGGCCTTTTTTTTTTTTTTTTTTGAGACAGAGTCTGGCCCTGTTGCCTGGTCTGGAGTACAAAGGCACGATCTTGTCTTGGCCCACTGCAACCTCCGCCTCCCAGTTCAAGCAGTTCTTCTGCCTCAGCCTCCCGAGTAGCTGGGACTACAGGCGCTGGCCACCACGCCCAGCTAATTTTTGTATTTTTAGTAGAGACAGGGTTTCACCATATTGGCCAGACTGGTCTAGAACTCCTGACCTCGTGATCTGCCCACCTTGGCCTTCCAAAGTGCTGAGATTTCAGGCGTGAGCCACCACGCCCAGCCCCTATAACCAATTCTATCTGGCCTCAGAGCCTGAACTTTTCAACCCTGATCTCCAATCTTCCCATGGCCAGGTCCTGATAAGATATCTGCCTCCAGACCAGTTATCTAATTTCGAGGATCTCTGCTTACTTGCCAGAATTAGCCCTCTATGTAAAGGACATTAAATATGGGCCTTAATATGAAACCTTTTAAATTAATTGTATTGAAGTCCTGTATATCTCTTTCACCATGAATTTTCCATTTGCAGGTTTTCCTACAACTATATACCTGTATACTTGTTCTTAGGATAATCAACTTGTGATTTTACTTCTATGTTCATCTCCTTGGTGTCGATTCCAGTCTGAGTCTGCTGAGATTCTTAAAATCAGCACTCGAGCCCAGTTTCACTAGCAGGAGAAGAAGAGCTTTCAGACAAGTCAACAGGAAGAGTTGCTGCAGATGTGGAAGGAACGTAAGGGAAAAGTAGTGCAACGTTTCCTTTAGGTTTTTGAAGCATGAGCAAACCACCATATTGCATGAGCAAATGGCATCGCTACAAAAAAGCAAAAGATGAAGAGTTGGCTGAAAGGTATAGTTTATTGTAAAAAGAAAATAAAACACAACACAGTGAATGAATAATGTAAATGTATTTGGGCATAAATGCTAAACTGCTTACACAAATGGCTGTTATTAGAGTTTTCCACAGCCAAGCATATTTAAACATTTAGTAGTTTTGCAGCATTTATGGTTGGGCTCCATGTGAATAGTTTTTCTGATACCACCCCCTGTGTTATAATCATAATCTCAATCATCTCATGTGCATGACTCTCATTTTAAAACACAAAGGAGGATCTGGTTCTGAGGAAGCCAGTTTTGGCCTCCTCCGCTGTGTGGATTGCATGTAAGATGGTGATAGCTTGATTAACTTCCTCTCTAAGGAGGAAGTAGGGTTGGGGGACAGGCCCAGGCTCAAGGTCATAGCACTGAGAAAAGGGAAAATGTCCAGCAAACTACTTAAAATCCTCCAAATGCAGTTCAAGAAATACTTATCAAGCATCGATGGTGTATGGTGTACAGCAAAAGAAACAATGCCCTTGCTGAATTGGAGGTTATGGTCCACAGCAGGGGTACTACCTCTTCCATGCCTGTTTTTTGGGGGGCAGAGGGTCCCTTTGGTGAATCCTGTATATTTCTTCTCAGAATAACATTTAAAAATACATAAAGCTTCCTCTCTGTCCATGAGGGGGGAGGAGGTGGCGCGTGCGCCATTTCTAGTTGTTTTCAAAGCGCTTCGCGCTGATTCTCACAGGCCCGGCCGCCAGCCCCCTCTCTGCCTTGGATTGGTAGCTTATGTCAATCTTGATGAAAGAGCAATTGATGCTCTCAGGGAATTTAATGAAGAAGGAGCTCTGTCTGTACTACAGCAGTTCGTTCAAGGAACGTGACTTATCACATGTTCAGAACAAAAGTGCATTTTTATGTGGAGTTATGAAGACCTACAGGTAGAGAGAGAAACAGAGGAGCAAGGTTCAAGAGTCCACAAAGGGACTTGATAAAGCCAAGATCAAGGCCTTGCTTGAGAGAACTGGTTATACTCTGGATGTAACCGCAGGACAGAGGAAGTATGGTGGTCCTCCACCAGACGGTATGTACTCTGGCGTGCAACTGGCCATTGGAACAGAGGTGTTTGTAGGTAAAATATCAAGAGATTTATATGAGGATGAGTTGGTGCCCCTTTTTGAGAAGTCTGGACCCATTTGGGATCTACGTCTTATGATAGATCCACTCTCTGGTCAGAATAGAGGGTATGCATTTATCTCCTTCTGTGGAAAGGAGGCTGCCCAGGAAGCTGTGAAACTGTGTGACAGCTACGAAATTCACCTTGGTAGACACCTTGGAGTGTGCATTTCTGTGTCAAACAACAGACTTTTTGTTGGATCCATTCCAAAGAATAAGACTCAAGAAAACATTCTGGAAGAATTCAGTAAAGTCACAGAGGGTTTGGTGGACGTTATTCCCTATCATCAACCCGATGACAAAAAGAAGAGTTGGGAGTTCTGCTTCCTTGAATATGAGGATCACAAGTCAGCAGCACAAGCCAGACACTGGCTGATGAGTGGAAAAGTAAAAGTATGAGGTAATGTAGTTACAGTTGAATGGGCTAACCCTGTGGAAGAACCAGATCCAGAAGTCATGGCTAGGGTAAAAATTTTGTGAGAAATTTGGCACTACAGGGACAGAAGAAATATTGGAAAAGTCATTTTCTGAATTTGGAAAACTTGAAAGAGTGAAGAAGTTGAAATATTATGCATTTGTTCATTTTGAAGACAGAGGAGCGGCCATTAAGGCTCTGGATGAAATGAATGGCAAAGAAATAGAAAGCGAAGAAATTGAAATAGTCTTAGCCAAGCCACCAGACAAGAAAAGGAAAGATTGCCAAGCTGCTAGACAGGCCTCCAGGAGCACTGCATATGAAGATTATTACTACCACCCACCTCCTCAAATGCCACCTCCAATTAGAGGTCGGGGTCGTGGTGCGGGGAGAGGTAGATTACTATGGCTATGAAGATTACTATGATTATTACTGTGGTTATGATTATCACAACTATCGTGGAGGCTATGAAGATCCCTACTACGTCTATGATGATGGCTATGCAGTAAGAGGAAGAGGAGGAGGAAGAGGAGGGTGAGGTGCTCCATCACCACCAGGGCGGAGGGGAGCACCACCTCCAAGAGGTAAAGCTGGCTATTCACAGAGGGGGGCATCTTTGGGACCACTAAGAGGCTCTAGGGGTGGCAGAGGGGATCCTGCACAACAGCAGAGAGGCCGTTGTTCCCGTGGATCTCGGGGCAATTGTGTGGGCAATGCAATGCAGGAGACAAGAGAAAGGCAGATGGGTACGACCAACTTGATTCCAACAACCAACAGAACTAGGGTTCCCAGCCATCGCTCAGCAGCCGCTTCAGTAAGGTCGTGACTATTCTAGTAACTATGGTTACAATAATGACAACCAGGTATTTTATCAGGATACTTATGGACAACAGTGGAAGTAGGCAAGTAAGGGCTTGAAAATGATACTGGCAAGATACAATTCGCTCTAGATCTAATATTGGCCTAACTATTTCATCTTTAAGTAGCAATTTGCTGCCATTTGTATTGGGATGAAGAAATCACTATTGTGTATATACTCAAGTCTTTATTTTTCCTCTTTTCTTAAATGCTCTGGGACATTACTGGGCTTGCAGAGTTCCCTTATTCTGGGGATTACAATGCTTTTATCATTTCAGGCTTCATTTTAGCTTCAAAACAAGCTGGGCACACTGTTAAATCATGATTTTGCAGAACCTTTGGTTTTGGACAGTTTCATTTTTTGGATTTGGAATAGATTACCTAGGAGTATGGAGTATGCTGTAAATAAAAACACAAGCTAGTGCTTTTTCTTAGTAGTTTTAAGAAATTAAAGCAAACAAATTTAAGTTTTCTTGTATTGAAAATAACCTATAATTGTATGTTTTGCACTCCTAGAAGTAGGTTAACTGTTTTTAAATTGCTGTAACTTCATACCTTTTTGAAATCTGCCCTACAAAATTTGTTTGGATTGAATGTAAAAAGCTGTGACAATTTGTTCTTTGAGGTGATTGTATTTCCAATTTCTTGTTTGTGTAAGATTTCAATAAAACTAAAAAATCTATTCAAAAACAAAATTTAAAAATACATAAATCTCATAAGATTACAAAGGAAAACTAATTCAATTGTAATTAAAGACAGTTATCAAACTATTAAATAAATTTGTGACATGCTTTTTCATTTTTTTTGAGACTGAGTCTCACTCTGTCCCCAGGCTGGAGTGTAATTGCATGGTCTCAGCTCACTGTATCCTCCACCTCCCAGGTTCAAGTGGTTCTCCCACCTCAGCCTCTGGAGTAGCTGGGATTATAGGTGCGCGCCACCACACCCAGCTAATTTTTGTATTTTTAGTAGAGACGGGGTTTCACTATGTTGGTCAGGATGATCTCCAACTCCTGACCTCATGATCTGTCTGCCCTGGGCTCCTAAAGTGCTGGGATTACAAGCCTGAGCTACCACGCCTGGCCTATGCCTCTTTTTTAATGCATGAAATAACAAGATCTAGTGGTAAGTATAATAATTATAATAATTTCAAAAAAGTGGTGAGTGTAATAATTATAATAATTTGAAAAAAGTGGGGAGTGTAAATGACATCTAGAGAGATTGTGATGCTTGGTAAAGACTGGGAATCTCTGCTCTAAGCAACCCATGACCTCACAGTTCCCTAATTTTTTGGCCTCCCTTGCAGCTAGGGGGGGATCATGTGATTTCCTCACCTCTACCATCTTGAACTTGGACATCTCATATAAAGCTTCACTAACTATCCTGAAAACTTGAGGCAACAAGATAATTGGAAAAGCACTGATCCAGACATTACTGCCTACCTCTAGACACCTTGTTTTGTGAGAAAATGCGACTTCCACTCTCCAGTGATTTCTGAAGCCACTGTTTAGGTTTTCTGTTAGTCATAGCCAAACATATTTCTAATTAATACCACATGGTTTTAAAAAGAAGACTTTTCTCATAATGGTAAGAATTTTAAACACTATTGAAATACATATTAACAAATATGGAGCAGAGGACACAACTCTTAAGGATTTTTAAGGTAATTTTTCAGCTTGTGTGACTCACTTCTTGTCAAATCCCCAGATACATTGGGATAAAACTCCTCAGTCCTAAGGGGTCCTCCTCTGGATAGATTTGAGAAGCACTTTTAAGAGAAACTAGGCTGTGGTTTTCTGAAAGCCAGTGTTGAACATTTCTTTTTCTTTTTTTCTTAGATCTGATGGTTTTATAGAACATTTTAAAGAAAATAGTAATAGTCAATTATTTTCAAAGGCAGCCCCCATCACCTATCTGATTCACAGTGGGTGCTTAATAAATACTTGTAAGTGGAACTGGTTAATTTTTTTTAATGAAGAAAACAGGTTTATTAGTGGAACATTTCCTATGGTTAAGAAGGGAGTGGACCAATCCACTCAAATCAAGCTACTTGAAGTTTGACATCAAAGCCTTTGTCAGAAGGAGCACAGTGATTTGCATACAACAGACATGTAAATATGCTGAATGAATCAATGACACTTATTTTATGTGATGTATAAAGATTCAAATTCCAACCATGATAGTCACTGTATTAGGTGCAATTATGCATCATATCCTGTTTTTTCATTTTTATTTTTAGCTTACTTTAATTATATACACATTTGAGACATTTATATATACACATTTATATATACACATTTGAGACAGAGTCTTGCTCTGTCATCCAGGCTGGAGTGTAGTGGTGCAATCTCGGTTCACTGCAACCTCTGCCTCCCGGGCTCAAGCGATTCTCCTGCCTCAGCCGCCCGAGTAGCTAGGATTACAGGTGCATGCCACCATACCTGGTTAATTTTTGTATTTTTAGTACAGATGGGGTTTTACCATGTTGGCCAGTCTGGTCATGACCTCAAATGATCCGCCTGTGTTGACCTCCCAAAGTGTTGGGATTACAAGCATGAGCCACTGCACCCAGCCCATTTAAATTTTTTAAATTAAAATTTTTTGAGGCCAGGCGTGGTGGCTCACGCCTGTAATCCCAGCACTTTGAGAAGCCAAGGTCGGGGGATCACAAGGTCAAGAGATCGAGACCATCCTGGCCAACATGGTGAAACCCAGTGTCTACTAAAAATGTAAAAATTAGCTGGGCGTGGTGGCACACGCCTGTAGTCTGGCTGCTTGGGAGGCTGAGGCAGGAGAATCGCTTGAACCTGGGAGGCAGAGGTGGCAGTGAGCTGAGATCACTCCGCTGTACTCCAGCCTGGCAACAAAGCGAGACTCCAACTAAAAAAATTAAAAAAAAATTTTTTTTTTCTTTGAAACAAGATCTTGCTTTGTTGCCCAGGCTAGAGTACAGTGGCATGATCGTAGCTCATTGCAGCCTCTAACTCCTGGGCTCAAGTGATCCTCCCATTTCAGCCTTCCAAGTAGCTATGACTTCAGGCGTGAGCCACTGTGTCCAGCTGTCCTTTTAATAATATATATAGAGAGAGATGAAATCTCAATATGTTGGCCAGGCTGGTCTCAAATTCCGTCCCCAAGAAATCTTCCTGCCTTGGCCTTCCAAAGTGCTGGGATTATATGCGTGAGCCACCATGTCCAGCCCATATCCTATTTAATCTTTGAAATAATTGTGCTAAGTGGGCAGCCCTAGATTACCTGTCACCAAGTATGGGCCTTGAGCATCAGCAAAACTAGGTCACCCTAATTCGTAAAGAGAAAATGGCTATCTGATATCTTACTTTAAAAAGTATATCAGAATATTACAGACAACAGGAAAAATAACAACTTTTTCTACATTACATTTAATATTGTTTTCATTTAAAACTATATATTGGGGAGTGATCTGCATTACTAAGAGCTTCTAAAGCTCTTCACGTGGCTCTGGAGAAAGATGTTATGATTTCCATTTTGCAGAACAAACCAAGGCTCAGAGAGCTTAGTCACCAGCTCAAGTCACACAGCTAGTTAGTAGCAGAGCCCATTATGATGGTGCTTGGGGTTTATGATGCATTATATTTATGATGGTAAACACCAGTTTTCAAAGTTGTGAATCTTGTTGGCCTTTCTTTAATGGTTTAGTGTTTTAAGCAAATAAACGATACAACAAAGTTAACCTACATACCTGTTTCGGGGTGTCTCCATACTTTTTTGCTCTTAGTGATTGAAAGTATGAATGATATGGAATTATCAGCCTAACTAAATGACTGAGCTTTTTATTTGTTTTTGGATCAACCAAGGGATAGTGAGAAGGAAGTCAAGGAAGCCAGGAAACTGCTCTCATGCCTTTTTGTGGTTGCTTGTATTCACAGGACAAGGGTCCCTAAGTATCTTCAGTGTTTCATCCTTTGCATGGTTCCCATTTTAGAAGCTGAGGTCTCAGACTCCCTTCTGCTTATATAAGGGGTATCAGACAATGGAGTGTGACTTAAGAAAATTTTTTCTGTAAGTCACTTCAGTAATACTTCCTGCAGACTATATGATCTCACACTGATGATAAAGGGGAGGGCAGAAAGGTGAGATATATGTATGTTCTCCCAACGTGCAAAAGTGAGGAAATTAATTTACTCTACATTTGCATCCATTATCCTTTCCCAGGGAGTCTCAAACATTGATGCGCATAAAAATCAGCTGGGGGCTGGCGCGGTGGTCGAGGCCTGTAATCCCGGCACTTTGGGAGGCCGAGGCAGACAAATCACTTGCAGTCAGGAGTACGTGACCAGCCTGGCCAACATGGTGAAACCACATCTCTACTAAAAATACAAATATTAGCCAGGCGTGGTGGCAGGCGCCTGTAATCCCAGCTACTCAGGAGGCTGAGGCGAGAGAATCTCTTGAACCAGGAGGCAGAGGTTGCAGTGAGCCGAGATTGCACCACTGCACTCTAGCCTGGGTGACAGAATGAGATTCCGTCTCAAAAGAAAAAAATCATCTGGGGAGCTATTTTAAAATTCACCTTTCTGAGCTTTGTCCCCAGAGTCCCTGATTTGTAGGCATGAGTGGACCATGACCTCCCGCAGGTGGCGGTGGACGCGCGGCTGCTCCTGATGGCAGGCAGCGCGGAGCCCCGAGCCCGGTTCCCCGGCCTTGCCGGGCCACCCGGGTGGCGCGCCGCTGCAGACGCCGGCACTTAGGCTCAGGCCTAAAGGACTTGACTTGTCTCAGATACTCTATTTTAATCCTGTGAAACATTTAACAACTGCCTGTCCAAATGTATGTAGTAGATCATGGTGTCATCACACAACCCAGACAGTAAAACACACAGTGGTGAGAAATAGACCGATCCTTTCAAACTCGGTTGGAGAGACTTGAAAGGTCTGCATGGGGACATTAGAAAGGAGCTGCTCATATCTACAACAAAACTTAAGGAAATGTCGGAGTACTACTATGATGGAAAGGAAAAGCCTTTCGACCAATTATTGTGCTAATGGCCCGAGCATGTAATATTAGTCATAACAACTCCCGATCCGAAATCCAGTTTTCACAAGCTGATTGCTGAGAAGGTTCTAGGCGGCGTCTGTTAAAAAGCATTGCTTTCCGTTAATTAGACGTGCAAGTCAGCCAGCGCGCCGTAGCCTTAATTGCAGAAATGATCTACACTGCTAGTCTAGTTGACGATAATATATTGACGACGCAAGTTCTCGAAGAGGAAAACACACAGTTAATAAGATCTGGGTGAAAAGAAGGTTTTTGTTTGTTTGTTTGTTTTTTTAGACTGAGTTTGGCTCTTGTTGCCCAGGCTGGGATGCAATGGCGCAATGTCGCCTCACCGCAATCTCTGTCTCCCGGGTTCAAGTGATTCTCCTGCCTCAGCCTCCCGAGTAGCTGGGATTACAGGTATGCGCCACTACACCTGGCTAATTTTTTGTTATTGTTGTTGTTGAGACGGAGTCTCGCTCTGTCGCCCAGGCTGGAGTGCAATGGCGCGCTCTCGGCTCACCGCAACCTCCACCTCCCAGGTTCGAGCAATTCTCCTGCCTCAGCCTCCCAAGTAGCTGGAATTACAGATGCGTGCCATCATGCCCAGCTAATTTTTGTATTTTTAAGTAGAGACCGGGTTTCACCACGTTGGTTAGGCTGGTCTCGAACTCCTGACCTCGTGATCCGCCCGCCTCAGCCTCCCAAAGTGCTGGGATTACAGACGTGAGCCACCGTGCCCGGCTTAATTTTGTATTTTTAGTAGAGACAGTTTCTCCATGTTGGTCAGGCTGGTCTTGAACTCCTGACCTCAGGTGATCCGTCCACCTCAGCCTTCCAAAGTACTGGAATTACAGGCGTGAGCCGCCGCGCGGCCGGTTTTTAAAAATCTCTCTTACTGAATCACATGCTTTTTGGACTGCATTTTTAAGATTTATCTGATTACAAAGTAAAATACGCTTGCTCAAAAAAAAAAAAAAAACAAAAAAAAACCCCACACCTGAATTGCAATTAAGTCTTTGTTTCTGCCGTTTTTATGACGCCATAGGCAATTATCTTATTACAAAATTTGCCCTTTTCTACAAAACATTGACAACCCCTAACCCGAAGAGCACTCTGTTGGGTCTAAGCTTAAATTGTCTGCCCAAACCAATTTACAACAAAGTAGGAATTAGATTTAAGTCCTCTTTTAGGACATTCGGATTTAAAAAATAAAATCTATCCTAAAGTAAGTATTAGAATACCTCTATTACACTTTACTTTTGTTTCTCGTTTACAGAACTAACATGGCAGCATCGTCGTCTACTTTTATAGCTGGAGGAGTCATGCACACTTTCCTCACCGGCTTGTTAAACCTCTCTCATTCATTCTTGACTCATCCTGTGTCTTTGTGAAGCCTTTCTTGGTAAACCTATACACAAGGAAGACCCTTTATGTCATCACCAGCCCTTGCGCATGTTTCAATTATAGCCCCTATCATCTTGTACCGCGATTGCCTAGTTTATTTTTGTATCGTGCCTGGCAAACAGCAGGCGCTCAATAACTGCGGAATGAACTAGTCCATGTCAAGAGACTATGCAGGGAGTTTTAAAAATCAATGTGAGAAACAAAATACGGGAATGTCAAGGGCTGGTATAAAAATAATCTCTAATAGCACAGAATCTTCCTGAAGGGAACACCTGTCCCACTTTCTCACGTTGCTTTCCAGGCTCTTCTCCCTCCCGGGGACAGGTCAGGCAGGTATCCCAGCTCGGCGGCTCTGATAGGTCGGCGATGATTTCATTGCTAGAGAACATCCGGGCCTTTCCCCTCCCTGCAACACCTCCCCAGAGCCCGGCCTTCCCAGTTTCCCACTCCCGCGTGCGCCCCACCCGCGGCTGAAGCAAAACAACCGCCTCTCCCCAGCCGGCTTCTTGTCCTCGTCTGAGCCATCCCTTCCTCTCTCTACGCCGAAGAGAGGCGTTCGGATCCTCCAATCAGGGCCTAGGAGGACTTTCTTAGCCAATCAGTAGCCAAGCCCCTGCAATTCCGGGTGGGACCAGGCGTCCACACCTATAGCTGGACTGCTCCTTGGCCCCTTATGGCGCTTGTTTTATGCATGGCTTAGAGGTCAAATACAAGGGGTCACGGTCCTCACAGAACGGAAAGGATCCGTACAGACTCTCTGGCTTTGACCGTTTTCTAAGACGAACCAATCGCTTTCCAGATACTTCCCCGCCTTTTGCGCGTTGATTTGAAAAAAGCCGGTGTGACGGACTTGGAAATTGGCTCAGTGACTGACACGCAGAGAAAGCCAGTGACTGGGGGTTCGAGTCACGATTTGCACCAATAAAAAAAGGCGATCGCTGGGGCCTGGGCTTTGCTAGGAGGGGCGCAGGTGGGCGTTATTTGATTGACGGAGGGCTCTACTTATGACTGGTAGCGGGGGCTGGTCCGTGATGTCCAGGAGGCAGGACCTAGCGGAGGCGGGGCCGAATGAAGTAAATGGTAATGAAGGGTTGGGTCTCACTTAGTGGGCGGTGTTTGATGGACAGTTGACGTTGCCAATTGAAAGTGGCCACTGATGCCCAATGGGAAATTAGAAAGTCAGAGGCGGGGCAGGGTGGGCGGGGTAGGGTGGGCGGGGTAAACTAAGTACCGAGGTGCGGAGGGAGCCGCGCTGGGAGGGAGAGCGGTGATTGACAAGACTCCCAGCAAACTGGTGACCGCGAGAGGGTGCGCGGCATCCCAGTGGGTGGGAGCTGGAGGCGGGGCTCACTGAGGGGCGGGGAAGGACTAGGGTGCAGGGAGGGGGTTGCAGAAGGAGCCGAGAGGCTGCTGCTCAATGGCGGAAAAGCCGCCGGTGCTCTGACTGCCTGGTTCCCCTAGCAGTTGCGGGGGAGTTTCCTGCCGGCGCGGCTGGAGTCTGTGATTCTCAGGGTTTGGTGGTTGGAAGATGCTCCAGAGAGACGAGGCTGCGGCGGAGGAGGTGGCGGCGGCCGAATCGGCAACGGCGCTAGGGTGGAGAGAAGGCGGCAGCGGCGGCGGCGGCGGCTTGAGGGGCCCGGCGGTGTAAGCAGCACCGGAGGCGGCGGAGGCGGTGGTCGAGACCCCGAGGGGGAAACGGCGGCTGAGGCAGGGTCGCGCCTCCGTTGGAAACTTGGGCTGAGTACCGCGGGGGGCTCCGCGGCGGGCGCAAGCGAGGCGCCCTAGATCAATCCTCCCTCCTTTGCCTCAGGTAAGGCCGCCTGGCGCCCCGCCGGAGGGGAAGCGGCTGACCAGCCGTGCCTCCGAGGCCCCAGGCCCCGGGCTGGTTTTCGCAGTGCCGCCAAGCCGCGGCCGGGGCTTCTGCCCTTCCGAATCCTCTCCACTTTCCCCGCTGCCCCGGAGCCTAGGCAGGGGAACGCCGGGCCTGGCTCTCGGGTAGGCCCCTTTCCCGGCTGCCGCCTCCGCTCGGCTGAGGGCTGGGAGAGGCGCGGGGAGAGAATTGGAGTCTGCTCGAACGCCTGGAAGCCAATTGATTCCCGCTTCCCTCCGCTTCAGTCTGCAAGCGTCTCTTTCACACGAAAGCACTGGGGCTCCCCAAGTCTTGGCTCGACTCTTCCTGGTGCATGCACTGTTTGAAAACACTGCCTTTTCCCATTCGTTTCCTCATCAGCTTCTGCCCTGCTCTGCGCTCCACTTCACTTCCTTGTTAAATCGTCTTTCTCTCCTTGCTGTCTATGCGTTCTGCCCTCGCTTTCCCTCCTTAGTGGCTTTTAAATCATGTTTCTCTTCTCATCGTACTCCGGCATCTCTTGCCTGCCTTCCTCAGCACCATCCTTTTCGGATGTCATTCCTAACAGTGAAGTTCTTAATTGAAACTGCCACTTACTGTCAGTGCCCCAAATCTACCGGAGCCCCATTAAGAGTACAGACTGACTAGCCTTGTGTGGTAGATCAGTTTTTTATACTTTAAGCCTTACAGCCTTAAAAAAATTGTGTTATTAAATGTACTGTGTGAAAATAACACTGAAAATAATTTTTTAAATGAAGGGCTCAGTGAGTGTTGGAAATAGTTATTTCCTCATTTTTTAAAATTGCGTGACCTCTCATGTCAGATTTAGCAGATCTAGGACGTTTGCCCATCTTATTTGGCAAAAAAAAAAAAAATGCTTCTTAAGCATTTAATAGCAGCCCAAATTCATCACTATTCAATTTCTTCTAAGAACAACTTGAAAGCTTTTTTTAAAAAGAGACTTTGTATTAGTAACTAGGAAGCTGTTTTGATAAAGTCACAGTTAAAGAGCTTTTAAATTAGGCTCCACATGTTTAATGTATCATAAAGTTGGCAGGCATGTTGTAAAAGGATTATTTAGGAATTTGAGTAGTCTTAGTGTTATGTAGCTATTTTAGGAAAAACATTCTTTTTCTGTTAACAAACGTTTACAACTACGGTGATGTGAGAATTACTGAGGTTTATTGTGGGATTAACACAGGAACTGTCTTTATTTGAGCTACTGCATGGGTGAAGAAGTGGTAAATTGTTCAGGGTGGACAGTGTAAGTCACAGTGTGTTCTAGGAGGTGGAGAAACATGCCATGGACACTGAATGTTAATAGATGTTATTCCATTTACTTTCTCTGTTGTGCAATAGCAAAGTTCCTATTGTTGGCCTACTTTTAAATAGAGCATTTCTGAGTAAATAGTGAGACAAGTTATTCTAATTATTATGATAGTCTTTTCCAAGTGTACAGGCCTTTTAAAAATATAGTTGAAGTAATGGTAATTTTTTTAAGGAAATGTTTTTGTAGGTCTGCTAAATGGACAGTGTGTTGATCTAATCGAAATTTTAAAATTAAGTAGAACAGTATTTTTTAGTCAACACATTTTCTTTCAGGGATAATCTTTATTCTGTGCTTCTCTCAATGCCTTCTTTGTCTTTTTTTTTTCTTAACGGTTGTTGTGTTTTCGCCTCTTCATTTGTTTTTGCTCTCATAAAGTCTTATAACAGTTTCTGCAGTGGTTCTTTGTGTTATTGTATATTAGCATGCAGTGGTATTTTTATTTGAGCTTTCATACTTTAAGATTTCCCCAGTTTCTAGTACATTATCCTTTGGACTTGTTGATGTGATTATTCTCTTTGAAGTGACCAGCAGAGCTTTCAACACCGTTTTCTTACACTGGGTATCTGATTTCTGTGAAGACTCTAGGAATAGGTGAAAGGCCTTTTCAGTTTAGTCATGTCAGTAAATACTGTTTTATGTTAGTAATTCACCTAATTACTAAATTCCTTAAGATTACATCATCTAAAGGAATGGTGTAGTGTCCAAGTAGCTGTGCTTCTAAGAACAGCTCATTCACAGGTTGACAAGGTCAGAAAAAGTGGCTCTTGTTGAAAGTTACCTTTTCCTATAGCAAACATTTTTTATGGAATCTTTTGAATTAAAATATGATGCTGATTATGTCTTGGCAGTGTTGGAAAAGTAGAATTTGCCGCCGTATCACTTAGTGATTATGGTGATTTATTAAAAAGAGGCTATATAGGCCAGGTGCGGTGGCTCACACCTGTAATCCCAGCACTTTGGGAGGCTGAGGTGGGCAGATCACTTGAGGTCAAGAGTTCGAAACCAGACTGGCCAACATGGTGAAACCCCATCTCCACAAAAATTATCTGAGCAGGGTGTCATGTGCTTGTCATCCTGGCTACTCAGGAGGCTGAGGCAGGAGAATCACTTGAACTCCGGAGGCGGAGGTTGCAGTGAGCTGAGTTTGTGCCACTGCACTCCAGCCTGGGTGACAGAGTGAGACTCTCAAAAAAAAAAAAAAGGCTTTCATGAATATTTGTATATTATATATAACTATTTTAAAGTATTTTGTGACATTACCTAGCATAGAAAGTAGTTAAGTAGTAGTATAATTCTCTTTTTAAAATGCAACATATGATATTTTATATTTTTCTGTGAAATATGCCTTTCAGAATTCACTGGGTTTTTTGTTTTTTGTTTTTTTTTTGAGATGGAGTCTTGCTTGTCACCAGGCTGAAGTACAGTGGCACAATCTCAGCTCACTGCATCCGCCACCTTCCGGGTTCAAGCGCTTCTCCTGTCTCAACCTCCCTAGTAGCTGGGACTACAAACGCACACTACCATGTCCAGCTAATTTTTGTATTTTTAGTAGAGATGGGGTTTCACCATGTTGGCCAGGATGGTCTTGATCTCTTGACCTTGTGATCCTCCCACCTTGGCCTCCCAAAGTGCTGGGATTACAGGCGTGAGCCATCCTGAGCCACCAGCCCACGATTCACTGATTTTAATAAAAATTAGTCAGCAAAGAAATAACTGATGGCATCAGAATAATAAAAGTTTTTTTAAATCCAAAATTCTAATGGCAAAATTTAATCAAGTAATAGTATAAAGTGTGAAATCATGATTAATAGATAATTTTTGGGAATATAATATTCCTGGGTTTCCAGTTATTTTTCACATTGTACCTGATTCTCCTTGTTTTCCCTTTGGTGAGCTAATTTCAGAATTGGAATGAAATGGACTTCTACTGTTTATATTAGCAGCTTTAAAGTTTTATTGTAAAATGTATTTTATACATTATATTAACAGAATTATGATTAAGAGGACTGACATTTCACTATCCTATAACGTTCACTATCCTACCTTCAAACGTTGATGGTAAAAGTTTTTGGGAAATATTTAATTTTAATAGTTTGTAGTTGACTGTCATAAAAATTGCAAAATGACGGAACTTGTTATCAGCTTCTAGTGGCTGATGTAACAAGAACAGGTGAAGAAAAAGGTACATGAGTTTCATCTGTATTTTTTCTTTGGTTTTGTTGGTGAGGCTTATTTACATCAATACCTTGAGTTAAAAAAATAGGTTTTCATTTTTTGAACTAATTTAAGCATGCTAATGTCTTTGAATAGGCATTTTATAATCTTTTTGCAAACAAAATGTTTCTAGGCCAGGCACAGTGGCTCACGCCTGTCTGAACATTTTGGGAAGCTGAGGCAGGTGGATTGTTTGAGACCAGGAATTTGAGACCAGCCTGAGGAACATAGCAAGACCCTGTCTCTACAAAAAATAAAGTTAGCTGGGCATGGTGGTGTGTGCTTGTGGTTAGCTACTTGGGAGGCTGAGATGGGACGATTGCTAGAGCCAGGGAGATCAAAGCTGTAGTGAGCTGTGATCACACCAGTTTATTCCCGCCTAGGCAACAGAGCAAAACCATGCCTCTATTTTTAAAAAAATTCTGATGTGATTTAATCTCTTTGTGTCGATTTGATTTAAGAAGATTGACACTTTCGAACATTCCATCTGTATTCCTTTTTTAAAAGACTACCTTGAAGACTAACAAGTGTGATCAAGTGCGGTGGCTCATGCCTGTAATCCCAGCACTTTGGGAGGCCAAGGCGGACAGATCAGTTGAGACCAGCCTGCCCTGGCCAACATGGTGAAACCCTGTCTCTACTAAAAATACAAAAATTAGCCAGGTGTACTGGCGGGCCAAAAAAGACTAGCAGACCAGATAGTTGAATTACTTTTGATGAAAAGAACCCTTTACTAAATTCTTGATGATGTTATGAAGTTTTCCAGAAGTTGATCAATATAGTATATATATTTCTCAGACTGTTTAAAGATTTTGAGATTTAGTTTTTAGTAACATAACACATAACATCCTAGGAAACATACCTACTGTATGATAACTCATACACTTTTTTCTTTTTAATTTTTTTTGTTTTTAATTTCTTTTTTGTCCCTCAGGATCTCACACTTTTTAATTTTCATTCACATTGCAGGGTGCTTTATTTCTCTCCTTCAGTTTAATAGCAACCATTAACACTTTACTTCTGAATTATGGTAAATTATGACACAAAAGAGTTCTCAAGTACCTTTTTTTCTTTTCGTTTTACTATTGCTAACTTGTGACCACATCTACACTATCTTGTTATTACTTGGCATACCATATACCTTTTGTAATAATACTCTTCGTGGCTGGGCACAGTGGTTCATGCCTGTAATTCCAGTACATCGAGAGACCAAGGTTGGTGAATCACTTGAGGTCAGGAGTTCAAGACTAGCCTGGCCAACATGGTGAAACCCTGTCTCTACCAAAAAATAAAAAAATTGCTGGGCATGGTGGCACACGCCTATAGTCCCAGCTGCTCGGACACTGAGCTGGAGAATTGCTTATACCCTAGAGGTGGAGGTTGCAGTGAGCCAAAATCACACCACTGCACTGCAGCCTGGGCAACAGAGTGAGACCCTGTCTCAAAACAAAACAAAAATAATGATAATACTCTTTGTAATAACTTGTTTAACCACAAGAACCTTGTAGCTTACTCAATTGTAGTATTTTAATTTGTTCATATGTTATACATTTGACATGGTTTGTAACATTTAAAACATACTTTACTAATTTAAAACTTTTCATATATTACATAGTTTAATATCTTGCTAAATGTAAAATGGATTCAGAGTTTTCTTTCAGTGAAGGTTGAAGTATCAAGATTATATTTTTTAGCTTTAAAAATTATTATATTTTTGTTTCTTGAAAATTTAAAATCTTAAAGTTTAGAAACGTAACACTTCTTGGAAAATTGTTTTGTGTCCTTAGGAACAAAAGAAGATCCAGTTAAATCCAATCTGATTACTTAGAGGAGACAAACTTTGGAAGCCATCTATTGACTTCTAAGGAACTTACTCTTAGAGATGGTACCAATTACTGTTAGTGATACAGGGAGGATAAGACCTGTCTCTAGAATTGCTGTAATTATTGTCTACATAGAATGTCCTTCACTTCAGAATTGGTTGTGAATGAAAAGTACATTTGTGTGCTAGAAATTGGAAGAAAAAACTTGTCTTATGTAGAAAACTTTTAAAATGCGGTTATATTATCAGGTAGAATCAAATGTATAATATACAAGAAAATAAAACAAATGAATAACTGTTGTTTGGTTGGAGGTACATGCCTGAGAAGTACATTTGATAAAGAATATGTAATTCTTAAGAGCCTGAAGGCTCGCAAAGCGATTTTAAGCTTGAGAGTAATGCTAATGCCACTGATTTTAATCTAATTGCATTTTATTTTTTTGATGTGTAGGTATCAAGAGCACTCCTCACGTTGAAAAGGGATAGTTAATAGATGTTCTTATGAGTAGGAGAATCTAGGAGTGTCAGTATGGTTGCTTAACTCATCTGGGCAGTGTTTTTCTTTTCCCTTGTTTGACTAAAGCATTTATCTCTGAGGTGGGGAAATGGCGTTATCTGTTGAACACAGGTGGACTTTCTTAGTCCCTTAAAAAGAGCACATAATTCATTCAAAGCACTCCAAATGTTAGTCTATATAGGAGATTTGGTTTAGGTTTTGGAGGTGCTTTGCTTTTATTTACTCTGAGCTAGCAACCCACTGAGAATTAAAGAATTCAGAATAGTCTAATAATATTTAGTCTGTAGCCAATTCTTATGTTCATTGAGTGCCTTCTGTATGCAAAGGCACCATTTCATGCTGGTATCTGAACAAAACAGACAAAATCCCAAATCCTTGCCCTTGTTGATCTTGCATTCTGGTAACCAACAACTCCGCAGTTTACATTAAAGCTGAACTCATTATGTGGCTGGCTTTAAAACTTGAGTGGAAAATTTGGGGTGTGTGTTTTCTACACTAAATTTAAAAGCTGTGATTAGAGCTTTACTGTTTTTAACAAAAGGAAAGGAAGAGGTTTTCTGTAATTGGATAAAAACTAGACTGAAAAGAGGAAAGGGGAAATATTGTTGTACCTCAGAAAAAGACATTAGTTTAAGATGAAAAGATGACCCAGAGAGAGAAAAAAAGATCCCTGAGTCAGGGAGACATAAGGGAAGTCTGGGGGCTTCAGGTGTTTTTGTTTACTCTACAACCTTAGGATAAATGAGTTCCTGGAAAGGAGGATGGAAGTAAAGGTGGAACAATGAGAGAAGGTGAACAGGATTTTTTAAGTCTGATTTAAATAATTGGGATGTACCTATAAAATATATGTTGTCATCTGTGTTTAAAAAACTTTCTGGAGTATAGCTGAAGGATTAGTGGTTGAACAATAGTGCCTGGTAATATTGTCACAGATTTGTAATGGATACTTTTATTCCCTAAGCAAAGATGGCTAATGAGCCAGTTTGTCT
Organism: Cacajao melanocephalus; assembly: GCA_963573385.1. NCBI lineage: Eukaryota > Metazoa > Chordata > Mammalia > Primates > Pitheciidae > Cacajao > Cacajao melanocephalus. Next base: position 9,410 of record CAUYLG010003161.1, on the reverse strand, counting down.
CTTGGTTTATTGTGCTCAACTTGTTCTGTATATTTATCACTACTTTTCCTTCCATAGCTTTGTTGTATTACTTAATGTCGTGCCTTTGTTTTTTCTGCATATGAGATTGTCATATTGCACTTAGATGTGTGAAGCAAGTGCTTAGTTTTTGCTTTCTATTCTTTCTGTTGCTTTCCTGTTGACGAACCAGTTTGGTAAAGAGGCCTATTAAGCATAAAAGATCTTTCATCTTTTTGTTCTTATTTTAATGCTTGGCTGTCTTTTGCTTTCATTTCATTTTTTCATTCATTTGCTAAAGTGAATAAAGACTGATTTTTTAAATTTTAAAGCAAATCAATTTGCATTTATTTCAGTACCTCAGTGTAAAAATGAATGTTAGTTCTATTTATGACTTAAGAGTCCTCATTTATTATGCCCAAATATGCCTTCAGATTACTAGTTTCTTTGTATTCGTGTGTGTGGGTGTATGTGTATTTTTATTATTTATTTATTTTTTGATACGAATTCTTGCTCTGTTGCCCAGGTTGGAATGCAGTGGTGCAATCTTGGCTCATTGCAACTTCCGCCTCCCGACTCAAGTGATTCTCATGCCTCAGCCTCCCAAGTAGCTGGGATTACAGACCTGCGTCACCATGCCCAGCTAAGTTTGTATTTTTAGTACAGGCAGGGTTTCGCCATGTTGGCCATGCTGGTCTCGAACTCCTGACCTCAGGTGATCTGCCCATCTCGGCCTTCCAAAGTTCTGGGATTACAGGCGTGAGCCATCATGCCCAGCCTAGTTTCATTTTTAATGTATTTTTATAACTCTGTTGCTTTATCAAAGTGCTGATATACAAGAGAACTTGAATTTTTGGAATATATTAAATTTAGTACTGTAATTCAGACCAGATTCATTAAGTTGTTCAACATTTAGCCGTCTATCTTAGATTGAAAAATAGCTAAAAACAACCTTACTTGAATTTTAAAAAATTATCTCTTGTAACTGATTTTGTTTATATAACCTAACATTTTATTAAATCTTTGGTGGTTGGTCATCCTAAACTTAAGGAAACTGAGTTTATTTCTATTCAGCTGTTCTGGAGTGTTTTGAATTGCAGTGTGAAAGTGAAATAACTTTTTTGTTTTGTTTTTGAGATGGAATTTTGCTCTTGTTGTCCAGGCTGGAGTACAATGGCACAATCTTGGCTCACTGCAACCTCTGGCTCCCCGGTTCAATCGATTCTCCTACATCAGCCTCCCAAGTAGCTGGGATTATAGGCATGCACCACCACGCCTGGCTAATTTTTGTATTTTTAGTAGAGACGGGGTTTATCCATGTTAGTCAGGTTGGTCTCGAACTCCCGACCTTGGGTGATCTGCCTGCCGCGGCCTCCCAAAGAGCTGGCATTACAGGCATGAGCCACCGCGCCCAGCCATGAAATGACTTTTAGCTTACTATATAATATATGTAATTGTTTTCAGTTATGCCCCTCCCACCCTCCTTTTTAATGAATTCTAACTCTAGTTTGTAAGGGCAGGTTTGGGAAGATTAGTGATGATATTGACTTGCATTATTGTTCTTACTCTACATCTTGAATCTTCCCAGTGACATGGTTTATATTTAAGTTCAGATTACTTGCCCTTCAGTGTGCTTTTGCTTTGAGTTGCTTTTTCTGCCTGTGTCTTTGCTTACTTTATTTTTATTTAAGTACAGGGTGGCCACCAAGTTTGTAAACACAGGTGGATATACAGTAATTGTATATTGATGTTGTATTATAGAATATGTTAAAATAATATCTATGTTGGCCAGGTGTGGTAGCTCACTTTGGGAGGCGGAGGCGGGCAGCACTTTGGGAGGTGGAGGCTGGCAGATCACCTGAGGTCAGGAGATCGAGATCATCCTGGCCAACATGGTGAAACACTGTCTCTACTAAAAATACAAAAATTAGTCAGGCGTGGTGATGCGCACCTGTATTCCCAGCTACTCGGAAGGCTGAGGCAGAAGAACTACTTGAACACAGGAGGTGGGGGTTGCAGTGAGCCTAATGTAAAGGAGTAGTGATAGTTAATTAATGGAGAACCAGCTGGAATCACATTAAACGTGTGTTTTTAAGAGGACTGAAAGCAATCTAACAAGGTAAAAATAAGTTTTATGTTTAATTGGTTATCAGATATTTTGGCTAAAAAATGTTCAGGAGATGCTAGACAGCAATAGTTTCAGTTGTGTATTTGAAAGATGGTTAGAGGGGTTGTCCCTATGGTAATGATACTGGTTTTGTTTATCAAATGTGCATGAGGTATCTTCTCAATGGATTTAGAGAAATATTTCTGAATTGTTGCTACTCTACGCCTGCAGGTAATACGGTAGGATGCTTAGCACTGTTTATAAGTGTATAAATTGTAAAAAGCCTTTATACTTAGAGTGGGTTATCTTTTTGGAAAAAGGAGGATAGTGATTGGGAATGTTGACTCCAAAGTCGTAGTCTGGGATTTGAATCCCTGCTCCTCCACATAGACAGGTTACCTACCTTTGGGTAGGTTACTTAATGTTTCTAAACTTCAGTTTTCTCATTTATGAAGTGAGAGTGTTCATAAGATTGTTGGGTTGCGATAATCCATAAATAGAGACTGGCACATTATAATGAGTAACCTTATTGAGTGCTTTCTATTGCTATTACTACTATTAATACTGCTACTATTATGCTACTAAATGATATATGGTAAGTTGAAAGAGTACTGAAACTTGGGAACAGAAGACAGTGTTTGTGGTTCCCACTCAACCTTTTAATGGTTCTGTGGCACGTGTACTTACTCTTTCTAGGATTTAGTAGCCTTCACCTGCAATCTTAACATTTTTATCAGGGTTAAGGGAGAAGCCTGGACCATGTGATATCTTGAGGTTCTTTTGACTCTAAAATCAAGAGTTCTGTTCTAAGATCCTCATTTTCTACCAGAGTGTGAGCCACATAAAGACAATAACTGTGTTAGTTTTGTATGCTGATTTATCCATGTGTCTATATTGTATTCTACAAATATTAGCTGAATAAATGAGTCAATAAGCTAAGCAGCATCTTCTAGGAAGAGAAAAGGAGTAGGGCAGAGATCCCCAGCCTTTTTGGCACCAGGGACCAGTTTCATGGAAGAATTTTTTCCATGGATGGAGTAGGGGTTTCAGGATGATTCAGGCACATTACATTTATTGTGTACTTTTTTCTATTATTATTACATTGTAATATATAATGAAATAATTATGTAATTTACCATAATGTAGAATCAGTGGGAGCCCTGACGTTGTTTTCCTGCAGCTAGATGGTCCCATCTCAGGGTAATAGGAGACAATAACTGATCATCTGGCATTAGATTCTCATAAAGAACGCGCAGCCTAGACCTCTTGCATGCTCAGTTCATGGTAGGGTTCACACTCCTGTAAGAATCTAGTGCTGCCACTGATCTGACGGGAGGTGGAGCTCAGGCAATAATGCCAGCGATGGGGAGCGGCTCTAAGTACAGATGAAGCTTCGCTTGCTTGCCTACTCCTCACCTCCTGTGCACCCTGGTTCCCAACAGGCCATGGAGGGTACTGGTCTATGGCCTGGGGGTTGGGGATTCCTAGAGTAGGGCGTAGGAAGAGGGAAGAGGATGGTTGTTGAATGTTTGAACTGGCGGAGGTTGTAGTGAGCTGAGATTGTGCCACTGCACTGCAGCCTGGGCGACAGAGTGAGACTGTGTCTCCAAATAAATAAAAAATAAATAAATGAACACAAATTTCCTTCTATTCATTTTTGTTTAGTCAGTAAACATTGTCTATAGGCATTAATCGCTTTGGAGAATAATGATAATTCAAAGTATCTATCTTGTGGTTTTTGCCTTTCGTCTTCATTTTTAGAAATCAGATGTTTAAAAGGAAAAAACATCAGGGTCATGAACTTTTGGAGAATTTATTTTGGGTAGATTTTGATATTTAACCTTGAGAACTCTGGGGGAGACTTAGGACTATTTTAATATTAGGGGGAAGAGTAACAAATTTAATATATTATAAATAATCTCATACTGGATTTTTTGCTTTTTAATATGAAAAATTTTAATGCTGCATAGCATTATAGTACACTGAGTGCCTATATACTCATCACCTAAATTCAACAGTATTTTGTGTTTTCGCTTGTCTTAGTTGGGGCTGCTGTAAAAGAATACCATAGACTGGTGGCTTATAAAAAACAAATGTATTTCTTACAGTTCTGAAAGCTGGCAAGTTCTAGATGAAGGTGCTGGAAGATCTAGCATCTAATGAGGGCTGTCTTTCTGGTTTGCACATGGCCATCTTGTGTACTTACATGGTGGACAGAGCTAGAGAGCTCTCCGGGGTCCTTTTTATAAGGGCATTAATAGTATTCAGGAAGGCTCCAACCTGGTGACTGAATAAAGGCCCCACCTTATATCACATTGGGGTTAGGATTTTAACGTATAAATTGTGGGGGAGGGGTGGACACAGATTCAATCCATAATATTGCCATATGAGCCATTTAGAAATAAATTATAGATGTCATGTCACTTTACTCCTAAATACCAAAGTATGAATCTCCAAAAAATGATTTTCCTCTATACCTGCAAAATTATCATACCTGACAAAATTAATTCCCCAATTCATCTGATCCACAATCCATATTCAGACTTCCTCAGTTGGGTAAAAAAAAAAAAAAAAAAGTCTTATATAGTTTTACCCCCTCCAAACCAAAGTCTTTGAATGATTGTGGGTTTTATCGTGTTTGTTATTGCGTCTCTATTCTCTTACAAATTTAAACACTCAAATGATTTTCTCTTTTGAAGGCACCAATTACCTTGTAAAATGTCCTGTATTGAGCATTTGTCTGATTATTTCTTTGAGATTTTGTTTAAAATCTCAAACTTCTTAAAACAGTTTCTTTTTAAAACAGTTTAAGAAGACAAAAAACTTATTTTTTTGTCTTCTTAAACTGTTAAGTTAGATCTACTGACTGATAAATATGGGTTAACCATTTTGGCCAGCGTAGTTTATAGGTGACACTGCTTCATGTTATATCAGAGGCACAAAATGCCTGACTTCTTTTTGAGGGGGTGGGGGAGAAAGAGTCTCACTCTGTCACCTAGAGTGGAGGGCAGTGGCACAATCTCGGCTCACTGCAACCTCTGCCACCTGGGTTCAAGCGATTCTCCTGCCTCAGCCTCCCGAGTAGTTGGGATTACAGGCTCCTGCCACCACACCTGACTAATTTTTGTCATTTTTTTAGTAGTGACAGGGTTTCACCATCTTGGCCAGGCTGGTCTTGAACTCCTGACCTCAGGTGATCCACCCGCCTCCGCCTCCCAAAGTGTTGGAATTACAGGCATAAGCCACCGCGCCCAGCCAGTGCCTTTTACATTAATGGTGTTACGTTTGATCACTGGGTTAAGGGTGGTGGTAACTGCTAGCTGTTTCTGTGGAGAAGGAACATTTTCTCTGTTGTAATTATCAGATGATCATGACATATGTTGTTACTAGGCAAATCCATTTCCCCTTTAGACTTTCACTTAATAGATTTACTGATAACTTTTTTAAAGGTGGATCTAGACAAGTGTCATCAAACTCTAACCTATCAGCCTAACTTGTCCCACTGCTTATTTTTGTTAAGTTTTATTGAAAGATAGCCATGCTGATTTTGTCTATGGCTGCTTTCCCGCTACTAAAGCAGAGTTGAATACTTGAGAGAGGAACCATATGGCCTTGGAAACCCAAAAATATTTACTCTTTTGACCCTGAAAGAGAAAGTTTGTTGACCCCTGATTTAGGATGTGTGTTTTGTTACCTTTTTTCTCATTGTAGTGGTATACAATTGGTATTTATATATTTGGTGTTTGTATTATTGGTATTTACTGCATCTCCTGTACCCTGTCATTGTTCCAGGGACAGCTGCTTTTAACATTGTTAAAATTGTGCAGTTACTGCTTCATTATGTCCCCCAAACCATAAAGTGTACCCAGTTAGTGCTATACATGGTATGTAAAATCTTCTGTTAAAAGTTTGGAAATATTTCAGATGAGTTATAAATATAGAACACTGACGTACCCACCACCCAGCTTAGTTTAGGTAGTTGAAGCTCTTCTGTAATCTTCCTGAATTTCGTCTACTCTCTCTGCCACTATCCTAAATTTCATGCCTGCCTTATAGATAACAATCTCCATACATGATCTATTTCTAAATAGCATATAGTTCTATTTTAAGACTTTTATGTACATGATCATATACAGAATGGTTTTTTTTTTGTTTTGTTTTAGAATTTGTTCTTGTCGCTTAATATTTTTGCAGTTCTTTTTTTGTTCTAGTTCCTTTTTTCCACAGTGTTACATATATACTGCATGGTATTCCATTGTATGATTAGAACGGTTTTTTTGTTTTTAAGTAAGATGGGATCTGGCTCTGTCACCCAGGCTGGAGTGCAGTGGTGCAATCTTGGCTCACTGCAGCCTTGACTTCCCAGGCTCAAGTGATCCTCCCACCTCAGCCTCCCAGGTAGCTGGAACTACAGGTGTACATTACCACATGTGGCTAATTTTTGTCTTTTTTGTAGAGATGAGGTTTCACCACGTTGCCCAGGCTGGTCTCTAATTCCTGAGCTCAAGTGATCTGCCTGCCTTGGCCTCCTAAAGTGTTGTGATTATAGGTGTGAGCCACCACATGGAGCTAGAACACATTTTGTCTAGTCTTTTTTGGAAGGACATATGGATTATTTTTGTAATTTTAAACAATGGTCTAAAACCATTTACATGCCATCTATATGTAAGAATTTCTTTAGGGAGTAAAATTGCTGAACTGTAGGTCATCCTTATCTTACAACCCTAACTAGATATTCAAAATTCTCACCAGTGTTCCTATACCAATTTATACTCCTGTCAGTGGTGTATAAAAGTTTCTGGTTTTTTCCTTTTCTTTTCCTTTTTTTTTTTTTTTTTTGAGATGGAGTCTTGCTCTGTTGCCCAGGCTATGGTGCGGTGAAATGATCTCAGTTCACTACAACCTCTGCCTCCTCAGTTCAAGCGATTCTCCTGCCTCAGCCTCCTGAGTAGCTGGGATTACAGGTGCATGCCACCACACCTGGCTAATTTTTGTACTTTTAGTAGAGATGGGGTTTCACCATGTTGGTCAGGCTGGTCTCGAACTCCTGACCTCATGATCTGCCCGCCTCAGCCACCCAAAGTGCTGGGATTACAGGCGTGAGCCAATGCATCCAGCCAAAAGTTTCTCTTGTTTTATTTCAGTGCTGTCCTGTATAAATATACTGTAATTAAAATTTTTCTAGTAGTCGCATTAGTAAAAAGAAACAGTTAATTTTAATAATGTATTTTATTTAATCCAGTATTTCCAAAACGATTCAGTATGTAAACAGTGAAGTTAATTAGATATTTTGCATTCTTTTAAAAATATTAAATGATATGATTTGCTTGTGTTCCCACCCAAATCTCTAAAATTGCTGGAAATCAAGGACTGCTTGTACTTAATAAATGTTACAGTGGATAAATTGAATTACCAGGTGTTGTGGGAGGAACCCCGTGGGATGTAATTGAATCATTGGGGCAGGTCTTCCCTGTGCTGTTCTCATGATAGTGAGTAAGTCTCATGAGATCTGGTTTTATAATGGTGGGTGTCCCTGCACAAGCTCTCTTTGCCTGCTGCCATCCATGTAAGATGTGACTTTTTCCTCCTTGCCTTCCGCAGTGATCACATGAACTGTAAGTCCATTAAATCTCTCTTTCTTTTGTAAATTGCTCAGTCCTGGATATGTCTTTATCAGCAGTGTGAAAACATACTAATACATTAAATATTTAAAATCCATTGTATATTTTACACTTAAAGCAAATCTCTATTTGCATTATCCTTAAAGTTCTTACTAGCCCCATGTGGTTAGTGGCTACTGTACCAGACAGCAAAGTTCTATATTCTTGTCTGTGTATGGTATTGAGAGTCTCTCTTTTTTTAATCTAAGGAGAGATAAATGGTGTTTTATTGTGACTTTAATTTTGCATTTTCCTGTTAGTTTTCCTAATGACAAAATAAAATCTTACAGGCATAAATATGGAATTACTTTGCCATTAGAATGTATGTGTTTATTTTGTTAATTGTGTTTAAGAGTTTTAGGTATTAATTAGATAGTGTGTATGAAATGATGGTGCTAATTAAATACTTTAACCTAGAGGCAACTGTAAAATATTCCCCAAAATGTGTATTTGGATTGAAGTGACTGCTTGGAAGGGTAGTACTTGAGTGGTAATAATGGGGGATAGGGATAGAGCAATTGCTAAATACTTAAGGCAAACAATCCTTTGTATGTATTTCTTTTCCTCCATACATTGCTCCCTTTGTTCTGCTTAATCTTGATCCTTGTGTGTGTATTTTTAATAGAGACAGGGGTCTCACTCTGTTTCTCAGGTCTTACTATGTTGCCCAGACAGGGGTCTCACTATGTTGCCCAAGCAATCCGCCTGCCTCAGCCTTCCAAAGTGCTGGGATTACAAGCATGAGCCATTGCAGAAAATATGCCTTTCGTTTTTTTTTTTTTGTTTTGTTTTTTTAAATAAAGATGGGGTTTCACCATGTTGGCCAGGCTGGTCTTGAACTCCTGACCTCAGGTGAGGAGTTCCTTAACCTAAATTTGGCTGAATGGATCTGACCTAGAGCCAGAGATGTTCTCAAAAGTGGCTACAGGGCTAGACAGACTTGGGGAGTTGGAGATACTTTATGCATGTAATCAGGAAACGAACCAAGTAGTATAAATTCATTAGTGTATCCTCTGTCCACAGTAAGTAGGTGTAATTGGCCAGGTGCTTTAAATGAATCAGCAAAAGTAAAATTGCTGGAAATCAAGGACTGCTTGTACTTAATAAATGCTACAGTAGATAATAGAGGTTAATCAGCATTCCAATAGATTTTTAGATCTCTGCCAAATTAATATTTCTGGGAATGTTGAAATAGCTGACTAGGACATTCTTTCTTGAAGAAGGATCTTTTTTAACTATAATTTTTTATTTTATTTTTTGAGATGGTGTCTCACTCTGTTGCCCAGGCTGTAGTGCAGGGCAATCATATCTCACTGCAGCCTCAAACTTCTGGGTTTAAGCTATCTTTCTGCCTCAGTTTCCTGAGGAGCTAGGACTATTGTTTGGCTAAGAAGTGTCTTTTAAGTTAACATGGCTTTTATTTAGTACCTGCTAGATGCCAAGGCCACAAATTAGGGTATGAGAGGAGCTAAGATGAGCAAAACTGTTAAAAGGACCCAAATGATTCTATAGGAGTGGTGAGATGGTGGTATGAAGAGTTGAGATGACATCAAGGAGGAGGAAGTGTTTTTTTTTGTTGTTGTTTTTTTTTTTTTTTTTTTTTTTTTGTGAAAAGGGCATTGGGCGTTTACCCCGGCGAAACGGAA
>CAUYLG010003160.1:0-10585 GCA_963573385.1 Cacajao melanocephalus | reverse complement strand
GACTTCATGACCAAAACACCAAAAGCATTGGCAACAAGGGCCAAAATAGACAAATGGGACCTAATCAAACTCCACAGCTTCTGCACAGCAAAAGAAACAGTCATTAGAGTGAATCGGCAACCAACAGAATGGGAAAAAATGTTTGCAGTTTACACATCTGACAAAGGGCTGATATCCAGAATTTACAAAGAACTAAAACAGATTTATAAGAAAAAAACAAACAAGCCCATACAAAAGTGGGCGAAGGATATGAACAGACACTTTACAAAAGAAGACATACATGAGGCCAACAAACATATGAAAAAATGCTCATCATCGCTTGTCATTAGAGAAATGCAAATCAAAACTGCATTGAGATACCATCTTACGCCAGTTAGAATGGCAATCATTAAAAAATCTGGAGACAATAGATGCTGGAGAGGATGTGGAGAAATAGGAACACTTTTACACTGTTGGTGGGAGTGTAAATTAGTTCAACCATTGTGGCGATTCCTCAAGGACCTAGAAATTGAAATTCCATTTGACCCAGCAATCCCATTACTGGGTATATATCCAAAGGAGTATAAATCGTTCTACTATAAGGACACATGCACACGAATGTTCATTGCAGCACAGTTTACAATAGTAAAGACCTGGAACCAACCCAAATGCCCATCGATGATAGACTGGACAGGGAAAATGTGGCACATATACACCATGGAATATTATGCAGCCATCAAAAACGATGAATTCGTGTCCTTCGTAGGGACATGCATCAACCTGGAAACCATCATTCTCAGCAAATTGACACAAGAACACAAAATCAAACACCGCATGTTCTCACTCATAGGCGGGTGATGAACAATAAGAACACATGGACAGAGGGAGGGGAGCACTACACACAGGGGTCTGTTGCGGGGGAAATAGGGGAGGGACAGTGGGAGGTGGGGAGGTGGAGAGAGATAGCATGGGAAGAAATGCCAGATATAGGTGAAGGGGAGGAAAGCAGCAAATCCCACTGCCACGTGTGTGCCTATGCAACAATCTTGCATGTTCTTCATATGTACCCCAAAACCTAAAATACAATAAAAAATTTTTTTAAAAAAAGAATTATCCTAAAAAAAATAAAAAAATAAGAAAAATAAGCTAGTTTATCAAGGTTGTAGAATACAAGATCTACATACAAATTTCCATTTTGTTTCTATACACTATCAGTGAATAATCCAAAAATGAAATTAAGAAAGCTTTCCATTAACAACTTTACAACAGCATTAAAAATGATAAATTACAAAGGAATAAATTTAACAAAACAAGTGCAAATTTTATACTTCAAAAATGAAAAAACATTATTGAAAGAAATTTTTTTTTTAACTGAATAGAAAGACTTCCCATGTTCATGGATTGGAAGAAAATACCACTAAGCTGATGATATTCTCCAATTGATCTACAGTTTCAACACAGTACCAATCAAATTCCCAGATGACTTATTCACAGAAAATAACAAGTTGATCCTATAATTCACATGAAAATGTAAAGGACAAAATAGTCAAAACAATCTCAAAAAGAAAAACAGAGCCACAATCTCAAAAAGAAAAGTAGAACCATACTTCCTGATTTCAAACTTACTACAGTAATCTAGTTTATTCAATACTAGTCAATCTAACAAATTTTAAAACTGATAATCTACAGTAAGTTACAGTAATCAAGATAGTGTTATGCTGATATAAGGACAGACATATAGATCAATGAAAGAGAAGTGAGAGTCCAGCAATAAACCCAAACATCTGTAGTTAATTGATTTTTGACAAGAATGCAAAGAACACTCAGTGGGAAAAGCATAGTCATTTCCACAAACAATGCTGAGACAACAGGATAGCTGCACGTAAAAAAAACTGAACCCCTACCCACATCATGTTAAAAAAATTTTTTTACTCAAAATAGATCAAAAAGAACAAGGGGCAGAAAATAGCTGTCTAGGATATTGGATGTCAGTTCTCCTCAGAGAAGACCAAAGGTACCAGTAAATAGACACATTCCAAAAAGAAAACTAAAGGAAGGGAGCAGGATCTGCTGGAGTGCCTAAAGGAAGAAGCTGTGGTACAAAAATAAATAAATAAATAAAAGCAGAATACTGGTAACAGAGATTGACACCCAAGAAACTCAGAGTCCATGAAAAGGGTAGGTGGGGGGTGCTTCTCTACTCTCCTCACCTCTGTGACAGTCTGCTGATCGCCAAACTGTTGAATAGACTCTTTGCCCTCATGACTCAGGGCAACACTATTGGAAATCTGAGTACTTCCTGGGAATATAGAACCAGGTGACCAGCTTACACAGATGTGTCCACATTCCCTTCAGACCAGAACTGAGACAGTGGGTACCATAATGGCTATGTACCTATGGCGCCAAAACCCTGCCTAGGAATCTCCACCCACAGTTACAGGGGTATGTCCACCCTTGACCCACTGTATCACCAGATACACCACAAATACACCCAAAACCCACTCTGACTTTGTCAAGCAGAGGGGACCAGAAGGTCCCCAGAGAGCTGCGGCACCCCAAAGATCTAACTGTAAGCCTGTGCCACCCCTAAAGGAAGAGGGGAGCACAGCCCACCAAAGCCCACCTTGGGACAAAGGAAACAGGTGCAGCACCAACACTGACACCCACGAACAGACGTGGAGAGAGGGTCATATCTTGGCCTCTCCCAGTACACTGTTGTAGAGGCAGCAGTGTTCTTCCTGCCACAGGCTAGTGAGCATGCCTCAAAACAAAGTGTCTCTCGTGCTTTTCGTGGTAGCTCTACCTCACAGAATGTCAACTCATGATCACTCAGGTTTTCACAAAGGGCAAGCTGAACTCCACTTTCTTATAAAACGTGGCAGCACCCCAGTAACAGAGGACAGACAACAGAGTTGCCTGCCCTGGACTGGGAACAGAGGCTCTGCCTTCTCAGCCCCATTTTAGTAGTAGTAATCCCAAAGGCTTATTTGCAGCCCATAGCCACAATGAATCCAGGAACAAATGCATGAAGTGTTTATAAACTGAAGGTCATGAGCCCTGCAACAAGGACATGATAAAGAAGCAACATTCCCAAGGGCTCAAGATGAAGAACTGGTGCACCTCTTGCCCCTTCTCCCAAGACCTTAGTGCACCCCCTCATGATTTCTCCTCACCAACCCCATCAGGGTGGGTTCATCCACATGGCACCAGCCTACCTGCCAGCTCTTATTTTCTTAAGCGCCATCTATTAGATTATACCCAGAACTGCACCATAAAATTAAAAACCTGCTACTAGAAGAGCTTAGTGTTATCCATGAGATAAGATTCCAGAGACCTCCTCACCATTGCCTATAGGAGATAGTATATCTGCCCTATCTGAGAGCAGGCAGCATCTGAGAAAGCCACCACACAGTTAACTACCCAGGAAGTGGAGGTTGCAGTGAGCTGAGATCATGCCACTGCACTCCAGCCTTGGCGCACAGCAAAACTGTCTCAAAAAAAAAAAAAAGGAGGAAGAAGAAAGGAAAAGAAAAGAAAAGAGGAACTTGCAAAACCAAACAAATACATGGAAACAAAACAACTTGCTTCTAAATGACTTTTGGGTTGAAAAACAAAATTAAGCGAAATCCAAAAATTATCTAAAATAAATAAAAATAGAGAGACAATATACCCAAACCTCTGGAATACGCCAAAACTAGTGTAGAGTAAATCTTATGGTTCTAAATGCCTACATCAAGAAGATAGATCTCTCTCAAATTAACCAACGAATGCCACACCTAAAGGAACTAGAGAAACAAGAACAAACTAAACACAAAGGTAGCAGAAAAAAAAAGAAATAACTAAGAGCAGAGCAGAGCTAAATGGTCTTGAAACCAAGAAAAAAAAATGTAAAGGATAAATGAAACCGAAAGTTGATTCTTTGAAAAAATAAACAAGATTGATAGACTGCCAGCTAATTTAACCCAAAAAAAGTGAGAAAAGATGCAAATAAGCACAATCAGAAATGCCAAAGGTAACATTACAACTGACAGCACAGAAATACAAAATATCCTCAAAAACTACTATGAACACCTCATGTGCACAAACTAAAAAACCTAAAGGAACTGGATAAATTCTTGGAGACACACAACCTTCAATATTAAACCAGAAATAAATTAAAATCCTGAACAGAAAAAAAACGAGTTACAAAATTGAATCAGAAATAAAAATATACTAAACAAATCTAGCAGTGGACCAGATGGATTCACAGCCAAAATCTACTAGACATACAAAGAAGAGCTGGTACCAATCTTACTGAAACTATGCCAAAAAGTCAAAGAGAGATACCTCCCTAACTCATTCTATGAAACCATTATCATCCTGATAACAAAATGTGGCAAGAATAACAACAGAAAAAGAAAATTACAGGCCAATATGAACATAGAAGCAAATATCCTCTACAAAATAGTAGCAAATCAAATCCAGCAGCACATCAAAAAGATAATTCACTACAATAAATGGGGCTTTATTCCTGGATTCAAGGATGGTTCAGCAGATACAAATCAATAAATGTGATTTACCACATAAACAGAATTAAAAACAAAAACCATATGATCATCTCAATAGATGCAGAAAAAGTAAAATGCAACATCCCTTAATGATAAAAAGCCTCAACAAATTAGACATCAAGGAAACATGCCTCAAAATAATAGAGCCATCTATGACAAACCCACAGGCAACATCATACTGAATAGGCAAAACTGGAGGCACTCCCCATAAGAACTGGAACAAGACAAGGATGTTCATTCTCATTACTCCTATTCAACATAATACTGGAAGTCCTAGCAAGAGCAATCAGACAAGAGAAAAAAATAAAGGACATCCAAATTAGTAAAGAAGAAGTCGAACTGTCACTGTTCACCAACGATATAATCATTTACCTAGAAAACCCTAAAGATGCCTCCAAAAGACTCCTGGACCCAATATGCGACTTCAGTAAAGTTTTAGCATACAAAATCAATGTACAAAAATCAGTAGCATTTCTATACACCAATAATGTTCAAGCTTAGAACTAAATCAAGAACAAAATAAGATTTGCCATAATAACAAAAAATTTAAAAAAAATACGCAGGAATACCTCTGACAAAGTAAGTGAAAGATCTCTATGAGGAGAACTACAAAACACTACTAAAATAAATCACAGACGACACAAACAAATGGAAAAACATTCTATGCTCAAAGATTGGAAGAGTCAATATTGTTAAAATGACCACACTGCCCAAAGCAATCTAACATTTTAAAACAAGTCCTATCAAATTACCAATGTCATTTTTCATAGAATTAGAAAAATAATTCTAAAATTCATATGGAACCAAAAAAGTCTGAATAGCCAAAGTAATCATAAGCAAAAAGAACACCAAAAGCATCACATTACCCAACTTCAAACTATAGTACAAGGCTATGCTAACCAAAACAGCACGGTACTGGTATACAAATAGAAACATAGACTAATGGAACAGAATAGAGAAAACAGAAATAAAGCCACATACCTACAACCAACTAATCTTCAACAAAGTTGACAAAAATAAACAATGGGGAAAGGATATCCTACTCAATAAATGGTGCTGGGAAAACTGGCTAGCCATATACAGTAGAATGAAACTGAACCCTTCCTTACCTCTCACCATAGATGATTAAAGACTTAAATCAAGATGGATTAGACTTAAATGTAAGACCTCAAACTATAAAAACCCAAGAAGAAACTATAGGTAAAACCCTTCTGAACACTGGCATAGTCAAAAAATTTATAACTAAGACCTCAAAAGCAAATGCAACAAAAACTGACAAATGGGTCTTAAACAAAAGAGTGTAAATAAACTATAACAGAGTAAACAGGCAACCTACAGAATGAGAAAATATCTGTGAACTATGCATTGCCAAAGGACTAATATCCAAATCTGTAAGGAATTTAAATCAAGAAAAAAAAGTAACCCCACCAAAAAGTGGCCTAATGACAGACACTTACTTCTCAAAAGAGGACATACAAGCAGCCAACAAACATGAAAAAAATGCTCAACATCACTAATCTTCAGAGAAATACAAATTAAAACTACAATGAGATACCATCTTACACCAATCAAAATGGCTACTTTAAAGTAAAAAAATAACAGACATTGGAGAGGCTACAGAAAAAAGGAAATACTTATTTATACACTGTTGTGGGAATGGAAATCAGTTCAACCTCTACAGAAAACAGTACAGAAATTTCTCAAAGAACTAGAAATAGAACTACCATTCAACCCAGCAATCCCACTACTGACTATCTTCCCAAAGGAAAATAATTCATCCATAAAAGATAACTGCATTCTTATGTCTATCACAATACTATTCACAAGTCATGGAATCAACCTAGGTGCCCATCAAAAGTGAACTGGATAAAGAAAATGTGATAAATATACACCATAGAACACTATACAGTCATAAAAAAATAATAAAGTCATATCCTTTGCAGCAACACTGATGCACCTGGAGGCCATTACCCTGAGTCAAATGTATTGGAGAAAACTCTGAAGATTAAGAGAGAATCTTGGAGTTTTGTATGCATGATCCAAAGTTTTGCTGTCCATGTGTTAATCCAGATTGGTAAAATATGAATCATAACAGTTTATATCACCCTATAAGACTATAAACCATATATTTAAAATTGTTTAAGGTTATAGTTACAGAATCTTTCAACATTGAGACATAATTCACACATCATAAAATTGAACATCTTAAAGTGTGTAGTTTTTAGTATATTCATTAAGTTGTGCAACCATCACCACTAGGCAGTGATCCACCTGCCTCGGTCTCCCAAAGTGCTGAGATTACAGGCATGAGCACTTGGCCCAAGGTCATGTAGACTTATACCTATGTTTTCTTCTAAGACTTTTATGGTGTTAGCTCTTAAGTTTAAGCCTTTGATCCATTTTTTTGTTGTTGTTATCTTATTTATTATTTTTGATCCAGAGACTACCTATGCAAGTTTGTTACAGGAGCATATTGCATAATGCTGGGTTTGGGCTTCTATTGAATCCATCATCCAAACAGTGAACTTAGTGCTATAATGCCCTCAAACATAATCATATATGTAAATTCCCAAAGCTTTAGCTGTTATCTCCAACTATTTCTCTCTTTAGAAAGTTTATCAGAATACAAGGTAACATTATTTATGCATTTCCGTCTACCTTATTACTGGTAAATTATTCATAATACAGAACACAACTAATCATAACCATCAAATGTGTCATGACTGTCTTGCTGCACCTAAAAATTTTCTCCAGGACAATCCACTTGGGAAAAAAGCTATCTACATCAAAATCTTTGATTATATAGAGACTGAAAGATTGTAACAATATGAACTTATTGTGTCCAACAGATTCTTAATTTATGCCTCATCATCTTCCAAAAATAACTTAAAGATGATATTCCATATGCTTCATATTTATTGGGCTAAGAAGCCATTAGAAAAGCAGTAGTTCAAAAAGAAAAGAAATAACCAAGCTTTTGAAATCAATTCACTTTCATTCTTCTTTTGGCATCCATTAGAAGTACCAGGACAGAAAAAAAAATGGAGAGGCACCATTTACTTTTACATTTACATTTTCTTTTAATTTACATACCATGCATATTTGATTCTACTGTTACCAAAGATGTTATTTAAATAATTTAAGTAATCTAATTAATCACAAACAATAATCGATATTTTTAATATGTAAAAATTGTCTAAAAATTTAATTCCCATTTTTGTAATGTTGTCAAAAGGGCTCTATTTTTGGTTTCCTCATTAGTAAATAAAATACAATTACAAGATTAGAAATTATTACCTTTCTACATGTTTCTAGCTTCAATATTCTATGATTACGTGAGATTTATTTCTAACATCAGATCACAATGGCTCTGTTGTGGGCTGAATTTTATCACCCTACAACAAAATGTTGACACCCTAATACCTAGTACCTCAGAATGTGAATCCATTTGGAGAGAGGACCTTTAAAGAAATAATTAAGGTAAAATGAGGTTATATGCATGGACCCTAATTCACTATGACTAGTGTTCTTATAAGAAGAGATAAGGACACAGAACCTGCATAGAAAAAAAGACCATGAGAAGACAAAAGGAGAAGACAGCCACATACATGCCACTGAGAAAGGCCTTAGAATGAAATTAACCCTGCTGATGCCCTGATCTTGGAGTTCTTGGTTCCAGAACTATGAAGAAATAAATTTCTGTTATTTAAGCTACTAGTCCGAGGAATTTTGCTATGGTAGCCCTAGCAAAATAATACAGGCTCTCATATTTTTGTTATTTAGGCTCTCTAACCTGTTAGTAGCATGGAAACAAACACGAAAATACAGAAGTAGACCTCTTATTTCCAGATATTCTAAAATGAGTTATTTGGAGACATAAATGTGGCTCTGAATCTCCTTTCCGATAGGCTGAATTATTTTGGGTGCAGTGAGACTTCAGGAATAGTAAATTCCAAATTCCTAAAGCAAAACTTAGCTTTCTACTAGCTTTTTATGTAATGGTATGTATATACAAATGTCTGTCTGTTTTAATTGCAAAACAGCAAACATGAAATTCCAAATAAAAAGAACATCATTGAATCGGCTAAAGACTTTACCTGTAACAAGATGTAAAGCAGTGGATGGATATGCTTTGGAAGAAAACAGAGCTAGGTTCAAATTTTAACTCCATCTCTTGCTAGCCATGTAAAAAACGGTCAACACATAGTCAAGTTACTCTCTAATACTCAGTTTCCTAGGTGTTATGAAGAGAAAACACTTAGCATGATGCCTAACACATAAAACAGATGCTTTACAAAAGAGATCATTTTATCATCACATGTAAACACCTCATCATTGACCCACAACAGCAAGCTATCTACCCAAATGCTATCACATAAGTAAATAAATAAAATTTTTAAAAATTGCACTGATGTACCCAAGTACTATTATCTTATTTTTAAATAAAATCAAAATTAATAAAGTAGCTTACATTGAAGCTACTAAAAGGCAGTAAATATCAGGTAGGAATTATATTTAATGGATCAAATACTTAAGAATAACTCAAGATTTCTGTCTAGTTCTAATTGGACCTTATTTTAAAATGTAACATTTTGCCAAAAATTCAATCTTCCCATTTATGTATCCAAATCCTACTAATTTTGCAAAGCTCCAGCTTGAGTTCCACATTCCTGCTAAGGATTAGAAATGTGGAATAAGGATTAAGATTAGGAATGTTGAACTCAAACTCGAGCTTTGCAAAATTAGTAGGGTTTAAATACATAAATGGGAAAGAAGGAAAAAAGTCCTTGATTTTTTCCCTCCCTGTGATTCAAGAGAACTAAAGTAAATGTTGCCTTTCTTTTGTAGACTTAAAGTCTTGTTGTAGAAGTAAAATAAACATAATGGTTTTTGTCCATTATGTATATCTTACTTCCACAACAAGACCTTAAGTTTCCTGAAGGCAGGATTCATGCTATATGTGCTTAAGAAGCAGCCATGTGAAGATGGCCAAATAGGAACAGCTCTGGAGTGCAGTTCCCAGCGAGAACAACACAGACGGTGAGTGATCACCACATTTCCAAATGAGTTATTACTGCCCACAGACCAGGAGATTCCCAGGCTGAAACGCAACACAAGTTTCCAGCATGGCTGTTTCAGCCGACGCAGCGGGTCTCCGCACACACACAATCTGGCCGGCCGTTTCAACTGGCGCCTGGAACGCCTGAGAGACGGAGCTGCCCATTCAACTGAAAAAAAAAAAATGGGTCCCTGCGGCGGCCAGCAGCGGCGTCATGGGCTGAACGCAGAGGGGGCAGAGGGAGCCCGCGGCGGCAGCAGCTACAGCGAAATGGCGGAGACGGTGGCTGACACCCGGCGGCTGATCACCAAGTTGCAGAACCTGAATGACACCTACGGGGCCCCCCAGTAACTTCCTCGAGATCGATGTGAGCAACCCTCAGACGGTGGGGGTCGGACGGGGCCGCTTCACCACCTACGAAATCAGGGTCAAGACAAATCTTCCTATTTTCAAGCTGAAAGAATCTACTGTTAGAAGAAGATACAGTGACTTTGAATGGCTGTGAAGTGAATTAGAAAGAGAGAGCAAGGTTGTAGTTCCCCCGCTCCCTGGGAAAGCGTTTTTGTGTCAGCTTCCTTTTAGAGGCGATGATGGAATATTTGATGACAATTTTATTGAGGAAAGAAAACAAGGGCTGGAGCAGTTTATAAACAAGGTTGCTGGTCATCCTCTGGCACAGAATGAACGTTGTCTTCACATGGTTTTACAAGATGAAATAATAGATAAAAGTTATACTCCATCTAAAATAAGACATGCCGAAATTTGACAAGAAGGGGCAAAAACGTGACTATTAATGATGGATATGCACCAGTGAAGAAGTTCTAACTTTTAGCATGCTGCTCAGAAACTGGTATAACATGCCTTCAGTATACTAACACTCATGCTCGGTTTTGTTTTGGCAGTTGACAAGAAGTTAATTTGCTTTAGTGAAAATCCCTCATTCCTGCCTTTCTATATGAATAGCTCTTTCTTGCTGTTTTGATGTGGTGCACACTATAGC
>CAUYLG010003159.1:0-23684 GCA_963573385.1 Cacajao melanocephalus | reverse complement strand
TAGCCTGGGCAGTAGAACAAGAATCCTGTTCTCTCTCCCTCTTTTTCTTCCTCTTTCTTTCTCTCGTACATTCTTTTTTTTCTTTCTTTCACTCTCACTTTCTTTCCTCTCTTTTCCTTACTTTCAAAAAATAAAAAAAATAAAAAAATAATAAAATAATAAAAAATAATAATAATTTCCCTCCATTGTCAGCACAATGCCCTTGCAACCGGAGAAGAGCAGAAGGACATGCAATTTACTTTACATTGTTTTTCTTCTTTGGATCTCAGCAAGTCAGTAGGTATTCCTGGAGATGACATCAGCAGGAGACCAGATGTTGCTAAAGAAGGAAACAGGCACTGTCAAGAGTGAAAGGCAGCTAGTGCTGGTATAAGACCCCCCCTCCCTCTCAAATAGCTGGTAAGACAGAGCCTGTTCCTCTCCCAAAGCTGCTTTCCACTTGGGCTTTTGCTTTTTTGGTGGGGGGCTTATGTTTTAAAACATGTCTCCAGTCATCAGTTGACAATTACCTCAGAAATGGATGATTTGGGTTTCCCTGGTTTGGGAGCAAGGCCCTAAATTCCCCCCAAACCTAGGCCTTTAAGAAGTACAGTGTTTCCCCACCTGCTCTTGACCTTCCCTAATGGCAGAATCTTAAGCCAGGTGCTGGGTTTTCTTGGTGGTCAGATTTAACATTACTTTGTAACAAATGTTGAGAAAACTTCCTCCTACTCCTTGGAGTCAGAAATACTTATTTGCCAACTCATAAATGAACATAAATTCTCCCCAAATTTCAAAAGCCCAGAACTCAACAAAGTTCTCTCCTTGTCAAAATATATTCGCCTGTTCTCTCTCCCAAAGGTGCAAGAGGCTTAATGGGCATTTTTGTGCTCTGCTCCTCCACATACAATTATCTTTAATAATAATAATGCTTGAATGGAAACATAATGCGTTAGCCTGGAACACTAGAGTGGGTGTTTAATTGGCCCTGCTGTTCTCAACACCTGAGATAAAAATAAGACTGCTTAAGAGGGCCCTTTCCAGCTGGGCACTGGAAGAAGTTGGTGTGCTGCCAACTCCTAAGTAGCATTATGTGCCTATCTGCCAATCCTTAAATTAGCCCATTCTAAGCCCTTAGCTTCCTGAACTGATTCAGTTCATAGAGGGCTATTCTTTTATGCCAATTCTATTTTTCGTGGTGGCCTGGCAGCTCTGAAATGTTTTTCCTTCTGAAAAAGCCTGGCACATTTTTGTTTTTCTTTGATACAGATGCACCCTTAATGTAATGTTTGCAGCTGGCAGGAAAACTTTGGAACAGTGGTTCTCAAAGTGGGATTGGAGGAACCTTGGGCGTTCCTGAGATGCTTTGTTTTTCCGACTCCATGTGTGCCTGTAACTGGTTTTCTTCATAGAACATATCCCTAATGACATAGCCGCAGACTGAATGCGGGAGCAGATCTGAGAATCCAGCTGTCCTTTATTAAGGCAGACATTAAAGAGATTTGTAAAAGTGTTAACGCAATGCCACTCTTCTCACTTAATATTCTTTTGTTTTGAAAAATAACGTTATTTTCCATCAAAATATTTTGCGGGCCATATGTATTGTCATTTACCATATTTGTCACATAATTAATGAGTAAATATTTTTACAGCTCTGTTTTCATTTCTAACATGGTACATAGAAATAGATATGACTCACAAGAACAAAAACTCTTTGGAAGTTCTCTCAATTTTTTTAAGTGTATAAAGGGATGCTTGGGCATGGTGGCTCACGCTTGTAATCCCAGCACTTTGGAAGGCCGAGGTGGGTGGATCAGGAGGTCAGGAGATCAAGACCATCCTGGCTAACACAGTGAAACCCCCTCTCTACTAAAAATACAAACAATTAGCCCGGTGTGGCTGCATGTGCCTGTAATCCCAGCTATTCAAGGAGAATCACTTGAATCCGGGAGGTGGAGATTGCAGTGACCCAAGATTACACCACTACACTCCAGCCTGGCAATGAAGCAAGACTTCATCTCAAAAGAAAAAAAAAGAGTGTAAAGGGGTCCTGAGACAAAAATGCGTGAGAGCCTCAGTCCTAACAAGACTTCAACATGATGCTGAGATGATACTCAGTGACACTGAGGTGCAGCCCTTCAGCAGAGAGACAGGCGTCCCTGTGTCCTTCCTTGGCTCCTGCCTCCAACCTTCTGGGTGCTACAATTTTCTCTCTTCTGCTGGATATGTCTGGAGCACAGGGACATTTAGAACACGTATCAGAGAGACTATGAAAAGACAACATGTACCCAACTTAAAGCATAACACTTTTTAGCATAGTGGCTACGAGCTCAGATTTTGTTCAAAATCCTATCTTTACAATTTATTACCTAAGTTACGGTGAACATGTTACCTAATCTCTCTGAGCCTAGTTATTTCTTTATGTATAAAGTTGGGATGTCTATTTCAAAGGATTTTTATGAAAATTAAAGGAAATGATGCATATGCAAAGTGCCTGGCACATAGTGGCTGCTCAGCAGATGGTAGCTACTGTCATTATTATTCCAATAGTATCTTAGAAGGGGACTGCAGCCTGTGGTGACATGTAAATACCAGCAATTCATGGTCCCCCAGAGCCCTTCCCTTAGGCTCTTCTTACCAACTGCAGCCCTCTACATGTGTGCACACTTGTGTATTTGCACATGCATGTACACACGCAAATTTACTGGACTAATATTTACTGAACACATACTATGGGACAGGCACTATCAGGAGTGAGAATAACACAGTGAGCATGACAGACATGGTCCTTCACCTCAAGAAGCTTTTCAGTCCAGCTGGGGAGCCAGAGGCATGAACATGCAATTGCAGCATGGTGCTAGGAAAGAGGTAAGATAGTTGACTATGGAAAGCTGCGAAGGGCACCTACCCAAGCCGGGAACAGCTCTCAAACCCAGATTTGTCAGCCATGTCAGAGAGAATCTAACTGACATAAAATACAGGTTATAAAGATTCTCTCCCCTCAAAGAGCAGAAGACCTTCTAGTTTTTCTATAAAATTGCAGGCCACTGGGGGCAGAAGTGCTTTATTGTGGACATCACATCAAGCAGAAAAATGGCCTCTGGACATACAAGTCAGCCCAGTCCATACCAGAAATTCTTTTTTTTTTAATTTTATGATTATTATTTTTTTATTGCATTTTAGGTTTTGGGATACGTGTGAAGAACATGCAAGATTGTTGCCTAGTTACACACATGGCAGTGTGGTTTGCTGCCTTCCTCCCCATCACCTATATCTGGCATTTCTCCCCATGTTATCTCTCCCCAACTCCTCACCCCCCGCTGTCCCTCTCCTATTTTCCCCAGACAGAACCCAGTGTGTGATGCTCTCCTCCCTGTGTCCATGTGTTCTCATTGTTCAACACCCGCCTATGAGTGAGAACATGCAGTGTTTGAAGCAGACATTCTTATCTATGGTTATCCTTTGATGAGAATCATCTCCAAGCTCCCCAGGCTTTTTCCTTAAAGACTGTGCATCAAGGGTAGGCAGGGCAATTGAAAAATGAGCAAAGGACTTGAATAGGCACGTCTCCAAGGAAGATGTACAAATGGCCAGTAAGCACATGAAAAGATGCTCATCATTAGTCGTTAGGAAAATGCAAATCAAAACCACAATGAGATACCACTACACACCCAATAGGATGGCTATAAGCAAAAGCACAGAAAATAACAAGTGTTAGGGAAGATGTGAAGAAATTGGAACCCTTGTGCATTGCTGGTGGAAATGTAAAATGATGCAGCCACTGTGTAAAATGTTTTGATGGTTTCCCAAAAAGTTAAACATGGAACTACTATGTGACCCAACATTTCCACTCCCATGTACACAATGGGTCCTGTGTATCTGCTGGCTCCACATCCGCACATTCAACTAACCATGGATCACAACTATGGTATTCACAGAATCCAGAACCCTCAGGTATGGAAGGCTGAATTTTCCTATCCATGGGCTTCATGGGGCTGATTACAGAATTTGAACATCTGTGGATTTTGGTATTCACTGTGGGGCCTGGAATTAATCCTTTGCTGATACGGAGGGACAACTATATATCCAAAAGCAAGGACTAAAATACACATCTGTACCCCAATATTCATAGAAGCATAATTCACAAGAGCCAAAAGGTAGAAACAATTCAAGTGTCCATTAGCAGGTGAATGAGTAAACAAAAGGAGATATGTATATCCATACAACAAAATATTATTCAGCCATAAAAGGAATGACATTTTGATATATACTACAACATGAGTAGACTTTAAAAACAATATGCGAAAGGAAATAAGCCAGATGCCAAAGGACAAATATTGTAATTCCAGTTATATGAGGTACCCATATGAGAAAGTAAAACAGATGCTACCAGAGGCTGAAAGGAAGAAAGAATGAGGAGCCATCATTTAATGGGCATAGACCTTTTGTTGGGGATGATGAAAACTTTTTAGCAGGAGATACTGCTAACAGCTACACAACACAGTGAATGTATTTAATGTATTTACTTAATGTATTCATTTAAATTGTAGATTTATGAATGGTTAAAATGATAATATTATGTGACATATATTTTTGCCAGAATTAAAAACAAAAAGGTAGGCAGAGAACATGACTGTTAGGAGCACAAGCTTTGAAAGAACAAGACCTGCATTCGAGTCTCATCTCCGCTGTTTAATAAGCTGCTTGGATTCATCACTCCACACCTGAGTTGCCCCCTCAGCAAAATGGAAAGAACAATTGCAGCTTACCTCCTAAGGTGGTTGTGGGGTTTAAAGATGACGTATGACCAGTGCTTTGCACTGTGCCTGGCACACAGTAGAGCTCACAGCAGTTAGCTTGTATTGTTATCTGCCCAGAGCCTCCAGAGTGCTCCTTTCAAAACGTGAATCAGATCATGTTCCCCTAACCCCCATCCCCCCTGCTGAAGTTCCTCTACAGTTCCCTTTACTCTTAAAATAGGAGGTAAGATACCTGTACTCGCAAGGAAATCGGAGCTAAAAGAGAAGGTAATTCCAATAGGGACTTGCTTCACTTCCCTACTGAAGATTCTACAGGAAGAGAGTCTCCTGAGCAGCAGGCATACCAGAAGAATGAACTG
Source organism: Cacajao melanocephalus (assembly GCA_963573385.1). Lineage (NCBI taxonomy): Eukaryota > Metazoa > Chordata > Mammalia > Primates > Pitheciidae > Cacajao > Cacajao melanocephalus. The sequence goes on along the minus strand of CAUYLG010003159.1, from coordinate 18,586 downwards.
GAATCAAGGCTTAAAAGTCAGATTCAGTCTACTACGGCCTTCAACAACAGGGCTGCTTAATGGTTTCAAGGACAGCGGGAAATATATTTGATTAAGTTTTCCTCAGCCTGATTTTCCAAGTGATCTATGAACCTGTTATGAGGCAATGAGAAACCAAGACATTTTCTTACGTTCACGGCTAATAGCTATAGCTATGAGCTGTCTGCATCACAACATTGTTGGTTTCTTTTCAATTCTTCAAATGCACCAGGTTCTTTCTGGCTACAGGGCCTTTGTACAAGCTTCCTCTGTTAGCAACATTCTTCCCCTCCACCTTTCCTGGTTGAGGCCTATTCATTCTCAGATCTCACCTTAAGCATTACTCCCTGATGGAAGACTTCCTTCCTTGATCCCCTGGCCTTAACCAGATCTCATAAAGTCATGTGTTGTTTCCTGTCAGAGCACTGATCTCAGTGCAAGATTACATTCACATGAGGCTTGACGGAGGTCTGTTTTCCTCAGAGGACTGTAAGCTCCATGAGGACAGAAACCATGTGTTGTTTTGTTCGGGACTACCCATGACAGTGCCTCATACGTAATAGCTGCTCAATAAAAATGAGTTCAGTGGCAGAGTGATTATACAAATGTTCTTGCTTAACAATATATGCTCTGAGCCTAGGCCACTTCCACTCTGTACCGGAGAAACCCAAGCTCATATTCACTGCTGCATTTCTTCTTACTTCCCTGCCTGTCTGAAATGCCTGTTTTCCTTCCTCTGCCCAGTGGCTTCAGACTTGCAGGGCCTGGCTCAGAAAATACTTGCCTATTAAATGAATGAGCAAAACCATCCCCAATCTTCTAGGCTTAGGTTCTCCCTGACTAACCCTTCTCTCTCCCAATTCAACTTATGAGCTACTACTGTGTATTATTGAAGATTATCTTTTCATAAACCTGTCTTGTTTCCTCTGAGAAGAGAAGGAGGCCAATTCCATATATATAGTGTCATGACTAAGTGTCTGACTTCGAACTTGGGCTCAAGTCCTGGCTTTGTTACTTAGTAGTTGTGCAGCCTTGAGAGGTCACTTCCCTACTCTGGGCCTCAGACACCTCATTTGCAATATTAGGGTGTTGGGCAACATGACATTTTGGTTTATTGCCCACTTTAAAGATTCTAGGCGCTGTATGAGATGCTTCACAAACAGTGCTACTTGAATGCTGTGGAGTCTTTTTGTTAAAACAGCTTTATTGGAATATCATTTACATATACAAATTGTTTCTATTTAAGGAGTACAAACTGATTGATCTTTTGGTATATGTTTACTGTGAAATGATTGCCACAATCAAGCTAATTAACATACCCATCACTTCTACATAGTTACCATTGTATATATGTGTATGTGTGTGTGTGGTAAGATTTAGGATCTATGCTCTTAGCAAATTACAATTGCATTGTTAATTATTATCACCTTGCTGTACATTAGATCTCAAGAAATAGTTCATCTTGCATAACTGAAAGTTTGTACCCTTTGACCAACATCCCCCAATTCCCCAACTCCCCGGCCTCTGGCAACCACCATCCTACCCTCTGCTTTGCTATGGAGTCAACATGCTGCTCCACCAGAAAGGGAAAAGTGGGGAAAGACACATCCAGTCCAATGGGCCCAGTCCAATGGACCACCAAAATCAAGGGAAAATAAGGCTATCCTAAAATAAATAACATACATAAAATAAAGAGTGGTATTTCTGGATGGGATTACAGATGACTTTCATATTTTATACATTTTCTGAGGTTGGCTCTCCACTCAGTGGTTTCTTGCCGCTCCTTCTTACACTTCTTAAAATCAAATCCCAAACCCAATCCTATTGCCTATTTTTCAATTCTGCACGCAGTTTGGGTCTCTTTATAGTCTAACAAGGAGATATGTAAACAGCAATGCCCTGAGCTCGCATTGCAGGCAAGACCCTGTGTGGGTTTTGGAAGAGTGGGAATAAGAGAGCAGTGTACTTCCCCAGGGCAGAAATGACCAAACTGCTCCATTCAGGACAAAGGTTTTACACTTGTTCTGATACAACATGTCCAAATGCTGCTGCTTGACTGCTGAATGGGCATCTCTCCACACAGGACCAAGGTATTTGCCATTTTGTTTTTAAATGGGGGTGTTTTCCCCCTTTTCTGAATTTGGTCTGCTTTTCCCCTGCTCTGCTTCCCTCTGAGGTGGGCTTTCTTCTTTTCTCTTCCTTTTTTCTTTCTTTTATTTTTCAGTCCCAACAAAGCAAAGAACAGCCAAAAGAACTGATTTCTCATTGGCTTTACAGATCTGGCCTAGCCCCAATAACATTATTCTCCACCACTGAGCAAGTGGAAGTCTGAAGTGAACTTGAACTCCTATATTGTGCTACTCGCTTTCCATGAAGTGTTATGAATTAAAAAAAAGCTGCTATCGTTGAGATGAACCAACTTCCAGCGTACCATGGGTGCTCATTAAGTGTTAAATAATAATGTTTGGTGATGCAGTTAGCTTGATTCATACTCATTATTATTATGTTTGCTTTCTTTCTAATCCATGGAGTTGGATCATGTGGTTGGGCCAGCCCATTGTTAGGGGAAATTAGTGACAGCTACACACATTTCTCTCCACCTAGCACACCACAATGACAATTTACCTGTCAGCCTTCCTGACACTAATCTTTGCCTGTGGCTCTTTCTGGTCTGACTTTCTAAATCCCCTTGTAGTTATTTAAATCTTTGAAGGCTGGCTCTTTAGGGAGATTGAGAAATGATGGTCATGGGCAATATATTATTTCAGGGGTGGAAAAAAACAGCCTTTTCAGAGCTTTCTCTCACTTACACCAGAGCTTGAACTATATTGTGCTTCTCCCAGGTATCAGCAAATATGTGGGTGGTTGCATGGAGGCCGCTTTATAGAGTGTGTGTAATTGCTTGGTCACGCCTATCAATCAGCCAAGGGCTGTACTTGAATTTCTCTGATTAGCTACAGACATTTTGGGGAAACAATCAACTTGTGACCAAGTTTTCAAGACACACACTTTCTCTAGAAGCTTATCTCCACATCTTAAAACATAACAATTAGCAAAGGACCTATTTGATGGTTTTCATCTGCTTAAATTGTCTAACTGTGGAGACTAAACAGAGAAAGCAAAATCTTTATACCGTAAAAAAAAAAAAAAAAAAAAAAAGCTTTTTAGTAAATGAGTTGGATTTGGTGCCTTCCATTGGGTGAGCTCTCTCTGGGCCTCTGACTCCACAGGGCATGGATTTCAGACTGCTTTCCCTCTCCCCTGCTTCGTACAGCAATACCACAATGTTGGCAACAGGTCTCTGCAGTCAATTAATTGGGCTGTCATTGAATCCAGATGAGACCAAACATAAGCTCTTCTAGGACAAAGACAGGGCCCCATCTTATCTCTCTCCTCTCCCCACATCATACCACAGGCTGACTGTCCAGCTCACAAGGGAAGATAAGTGATCAGGACTGGTAGACTGGATTTTACAGATCCTAAATTAGAGCATATCAGTTCAATGGGCATTTTTGTGGACAAAGACAGTAAGTCTGTGGGCAAGAAGAAATTAGGACATATCAGTCTGAGAGGCATAAATATGTAAGGAAGGACCAATGAGATGGTATAAAACAAGGATCAGCATGGAAGTTCTAAGTCATTGGGATCACCATATGCTCAGGCCAGTGCCCTCCTAGTATTGTAATGCTCTGTTATCTTGAGAACAGATATGAATCTATCAAATCAACATTTATATATAAAATTATGGATCAGGAGACACAAGAGTCTGCCACATGAGCTTTGGGGTCAGCTAGATCCAGATTCACATGCTGGATCTGTTGCTTACTAAATGGGTAACCCTGGACAGGGGATAATCTCAGAGCCTCTTAACTGTAAATGACAGTCACAACTTACTTTAGAATTATTGTGAGGATCAAATGAGATGATATGGGTAATGCATGCAAAACAGTGTCTAACTCACAGAGAGGGCTAAGTAAACATAAGCTATTATTCACACTATTCAATCATATTATCTTTTAAAAAAAAATCAATCTGTGTCCACACAAGTGCTTCTGGTGAGATAAGTAGAGAGAAAATTAGAAAAAGCATTGCCTTACCAAAAGCTAACAGACTCTCAGGAGTCAAGGTATCAAGTCAGTGCACGAAAGAGTTACATTTTGAGACCGGGAAGGTACAGGAGCCTGTTTGTTCTTGGCCCTTTTCTCAGGCTGCCCCCAACAGTTCCCATCCAGCCATGCCATGCAGGGTCTTCTGATACCCGTCTTGATATTGTGGATTAGAGAAGTGCTGGCCCATGCTAACAGATACATCACTCTTGTTGACACCATTCAGGGAAACTAATTTGAAACTGGTGGCCTTTTTTTAGACATAAATATAAGTGAGATATTTCTATAATGTCTACATAGATTGAAACATCATACTGTAACCCGCAAATATACATGATTGTGATTTGTCAATTAAAAATAAATAAGAAAAATAATTGAAGGTGGTGGCTGAATGTATTGAAAATGCCTGCAAGTGAGGGAGATTTTCAGGGTGTGATCAGTATTAGTTTAGCCCCAAGACAAACTTGTGGTTGAATAAAAATTCACTTTTAACTTATTAAAAGCAGATATTTACCAATAGTTAGTCTAATATTGTCATTACATTTAAATTAATATACAACACATTTTTGCCAGCCATGTTAAGGCTATCATTTAAAACACAGAAAATGCAAAAAGGAAGGTGTTTATAGCAAGGCTCACGCCCATGCTAGGCACTTTTGGATTGTTAGGCTGTCCATGTTTTAAATCTGAAAAGCTGGGCATTCTAGTCTTAAAATTAGGCTCTGATTCTGGGCTGAGAACTTCCACTACTATGTTCCCTGTGCTTTATGACACTGGCTTTCATCTTTCTTCTGCCCTTAATTTAGCCTTCCCCTTTCATGTCCAGCTTCCAGTCTTCTCAAAGTCAGTGTTTCCCATCTCTGCACTTACGTGTTCTCCAGCAGAAAATGAGATCATTTGGCTGGGAGGGACCCAAGAGCCATCTCCATGTTGGCACTCAGATGTGAACCCTGGGCTTCAGACACTGAATTTGTTTTTCTTTGGCCTCTAGGGACAGAAGGCAAGAGGGAAAAGATCCAGTATCCAAGCATTCCAGGATGAAAGTTGGATGCTAAAGGTGTCCTTGAAAAAAAAAATACAAAAAAATAAAAAGAAGTATAGGCATCTGCAGGCTTAAGGTGCATCTGAAATGCCACCGTAGTTGTGTTGAAGTGTGTTAACTTTTAAAATGAGCACTTAACCTTTCAGGGCTTTGTCATGAGAGCATTTAATACAAATTTGTATTTCAGTTGCACAATCAGAGTCCATTTCTCAGATATTTGTGGCCCAAGTCAAATACTTGCAGCACTATTTGAGACTTTAGGTTTGCCGGATGGCTGAATCTAAGAAGATCTTCATTAAAGTCAATGGAGAAGAAAATTAAGTCATTTAAATTGCTATTTCTGGAATCATGGAACTTGAAAGTGTCCAAACAAGAAATATTCCATTATTTATTATGGTGACTTGATTTGTGCCTATTGAAGTGCTTAACTAGTGCTCTTCCATCTTTCCTACCTGGTCTGTGCTGGTAGCATGTCCAAGGAAGGGAAAGGTAGTACATAAAATGAACAATAGCGCTGGGGCCCAATACTAATTCTTGTTAGTTAGTGCAAAGTGCAGCGTGATATAAAGAGTTAAATGACTGATCGCGAGCTGAAATTCTGAAACCATCTCTTGCCCAACAGGGGAGAAGACTCATCTAGGGTTTCCTTCTTTGTTTCTTCTTCCTTATTAGAATAGCCCTTTGGACCCAGGAGGATTGCACTAGTGATGATACTCTTCCTTTGTTGGAAACTGGGAGCTGTTTGGTAATAAAATGGCTGCTTCAGATTGACAGGGCCCAGGTACTGATAAGAAGGTTTAACTAGCTTCTGCTCTTTTCACTCAATATTTGTCAATTTTACCTCAATAAAACAGGAAAACAACTACTGAGGTAAACACTGGAAAACTACTCTACTATCTCTTAAGATTTGGAATTCCCAACTCATCTTTGTGATATCAGTTCTAGTCTAACCTACATCCTGGCTAGCAAGAGGTTCTTAATCTGAGTTTAAGGAGGTCTGTAAATCCCTGGAAATTACATGGAGCCTTTTGTAGGTATGCATCTGCTTCTTTCCTGGGAGCACACATAGCTTTCATTGGATTTCCAAAAGGGTCTGTGGCCTCAAACGGACTAACAGTAATTTCTCTGTCCGCAGAAATTCAAACTAACCTGTCATGTTTCTTTTCTGTTTCAATCGCATTGCATTAATTCAGGATGAATGCTACATAAACCATTTCTTCAGTTCTCAAAAACTCCTTGTTTCTGAGAGCACGTCTCATTCCACCTCCCCTGTTTGTATTCCTCTCCTGGAGCAGTCAAGGCCAACTGCTTTGTGCCTTTCGATCCTTGCTTGTGTGCTCTGCTCTCCATGCACAGACCCCACCTCTGGCCCTCTCTGGTGCTGCTGGAGTTGAAAACTCAAGCTCTGCCCCTGGCAACTGGAAGTGAAACTCAGGGAGACCTGTCGTGATGGCAAGCTTCCTTGTGACTCACACTCAATAAAGAGAAGATGAGGGCCTTTTCCTCCCCTTCTGTGCATCTCATCATTCTATGCAAAGCAGTGAGGTTGGCTTCCTGCCTCTGCCTAAACGCTTCTGCTGGCCCATCTGCTCAAACTTCTGTCTGTCCTAAGTTCAGTAAGTATGTAAAGGAAAGGAATATGATCTTTCTTCTTCTCTAGTTACCTGCCCCTATACCTTACACCTGCTGCCCAGAGCAATAGCCGCTCTGTTTTTAAATAGCTGCTTTAGGTCCCAGGGCGGGGGTGGCTTTTCTAGGGAAGACAAGTGATCAGTAATTAATAGTATTTTTATTTTTAGAGAAAGAAGGTCTCACTCTGTTGCCCAGGTTGTTGTAGTGCAGTGGTGCAATCATAGCTCACTGGAGCCTTGACATCCTGGGCTTGGTAATATAATTTTTAAAAACTACTACAAGTAATGGCTACCATATATAGAGTGCTTACTATGTGCCAGGTACTGTGCTGAGATCTTTACATGAATCCTCTTCTGGAATCCCCAAAACAATCTTATGAAATATGAACTGCCTTTGCAGCCAGAACAGCTCATGTTGACAGATGACAAGCACAACGGCTGAGATTCAAACCCAAACTCCAGAACTGATGGTTCTATTCTCTACCCTCCTCATTGCCCTCCCTGTGAATATGAAGTCTAAATGTGCTTCCAGAAATAAAATGGCAGCTGCTCCCTATGTGGCTAAAATCAGTCTCTAATGCTCCTCTGCTAATGGATTTGTTGCTATCAGTCTCCACTTTCCGAGCTGACGCTGAAGTCTTATCTGTGGTTACTTTGTTCATTTCCATTTAAATTCTTTTTCCAGAGTCAATACTGATAGTCATAAAGGTTTCCACTACTAGATCTCGAGTGAGTGACTCATCCAAACACAATTATTATGCCATCCTATTTGCCCGTCATAATTAGCTATCCATTTTAAACCTCCAAGATGCCTGTTCCAGTAGTTAATAGCAATGGAAAAATAAATTAAGACATATATGCCAGTGTGTATGTGTGGTCATTACCGCCCTATTATGTGCATCAGCTCTATTGTCCACCTCAGAGCTGTAATCGCAGAGGAGCTTCCCCTTCTCCCCAGCACACTCCAGCAGCCGCCTGCTCCTGCTGTTCAGCCAGTGTGTGCTTACTGAATGCAAATTAATATTAATATCAATCAGCCTAAGTCCAATCAGCCTCTCCTAAGTAGGGAAGTGAATCTGCATAAAATCAAATGAGATAATGTATGTGAAAGTACTCTGAAAATTATAAAGCACTATACAAATCAAGGTATTTTTATAATAAAATCATAATGTATTATAAAACCAAATATGAATTATTTCTTCAAATGGTCTGCTATTTTAGATTAGCTGCACCATTAGCAAGTGCTCAATAAATATTTGTTCAATTGTATTGCTGAATTGAGATAATCAAGAGTTGAGTGTACATGAAAACAAAGAATTCCATGAAAGATTTAGCTAACTACAATAGGTTAGAGAGCATATAAAAAATGAAATTTAAAAGAAGAATTACTTCAAATACAAAAGAAAATAATTTATGTTTTCATTTGAGAATAGAAGACTCTCTTGAAATCACCTCCTTCTTAGGACAAGGTGATTACAGTTTACCTTGTTGTAAAAAAATATTTCACTAGTTACAAGTTCTTCACTGCATTTAAATTTGAAGCAAACTATGCAATTCTAATTAAATAATTTTTATTGCTATCCAAGATGAAAAGGATGTCAGCTGATGTCAAAATACTTTGGTGGCGTAAGTCTAGTTTGTGGTGAAGTTTTTGATGTCTCGTCAATTCCTGTAATCCTCCATCATTTACTAGTTTATAATTTTGAAACATGCTTAAAGAGAATTCTGGTTTTTCCCAAAGCATACTGTTTGTAACAATGTTAATTTTCATTTATTTAAATACAACCAGTTACCTTCACAGCTAAATAGCAACCATGAGAAATAAAGTGTAAATACATTATTGATTAAGGCACCAATTTTCTTTGTCTTACGGTGTGTTTGCCCACCTTTTAAAAGGTAGACTGAAGATACCTGGATAATTGACTGAAATTCACCAGTGGGTAAACAGAACCTTGTGCCTGGCATTTGGAAAAGTGGAGTAGCTTGGTCTGTAGATGAGTCTTAAGAATTTGATTCCATACATGAATTCTGAAATTTCTGTAGATCTTATCACTTGGAAGTTGTAAATGAAATCTGCTAACATTTGGAACGTTTAAGTTAGGCTTAAAGAAGCAAGCTAGGCAGCCTAGTGGAAAATGGTAACAACAGAAATAGATGAAAATTGCAAAACCCTTCCTGAGGCTTTATTTACTAAGCAGATAAACCAGTAGCTTACCAAACTTATGAACAAAGGAAATCCCAAGAGCAATTTCATGAGCTTCTGGAAATAAGTTTTCTAATAATACATTTAAGATGAATCTTGAAAAATAATGGCCATGGGGAATTAATATTATGCCTTTTTTTTAAGATTAAGCATGCATTTTCTATACATTTCTTTGATATTGATGTATAACTAGTGTCAAACAGAAAATTTGATGCTAAGATAAGGATCCTATTCTTTCTCAACACAGCTAATCACATTAGTATATGAGTATAACCAAAGGCTTTAAAATAATTATATGTTTCCAGTACTACCTTGAATTAGACCATTTTCATTTACAATGGAATGTTGAAAGAACCTAATGTAATTCAATTATGGACACGCACGCACACACACATGCACACATACGCGTGCACACACACACACATCCCAAACCAAGTATCATTTGTGTTCCTGATTTGCAAATTAATGCCAAATATAATGTTAATTTTAAAATCAGTTTCCTACCAAGTCACAAAGAAAAGAAATGTGAAAAGTTTAAAAGCTCGTCTCCCCTCCCAATTCCCTCAAGTTCTGGTATTGCCTGGTAAGAAGAAGACATTTTATTTCTTTCTTATGCCAATTTATATTGCTTCAACCTCAGTAGACTCCAGAATTATGCTTGCGACCAGATGGTGCTTCTGTTCCCTAAAGAATATGACACTTTGTTTACATATGAAAGACTGTGTCCTACCTGCAAGGCAGGAGCAAGTAGGTCAACCAGAGGCTATCATAGATCCCTTTTCTGGGTCTGGTGGTCTCTCTGCTGCTTGACAAGTGTGTAGAGACCACTTTTCTATATTATGCTTCCACAAGCTTTTGATTATTCAAACCCCTCTCTCCTAAAACACTCTCTTCTCTTGGCTTTGAGGACACACCTATCTGTTCATCGCTTTACTTTCTGTTTCAAAGTTCTCATGCATTCTTATGGTCCAAACTATCACCTCTTTAAAAAGGACTTCCTTAAACTCTAACTCCAGCTCTGACTTCTGGTGTTAATGCCACTTTTCTGTTTTCAGATGCCTGGTACATGATGCAACTCAAATATCCAGCCATATCTCTGGGCAAGTTGACATGCCTAAAACTGGACGCATCTTGTTCCCAGACTACTCTCTTCTGCCCAGTCCTGGCTCGGCTTCCGTATTTTTGTCAAGGTTTGGCCTGTTCTCCTGATTTTGACATCTTGGATTCAAACCCTTAAGAAAGAACCTTATCATTTATTGAGAAATTACTTTGTATCAAAAACCATACATTATCTCATTTAATCTTTTTCTTTTCAACTTTTATTGTAGGTTCATTTAATCTTTTTAACAGTTCTATGAGATAGGTATTCCAATTATTTTGCAGAAGAGGACATAGAAACTGTCATTGATAATTCTGGATCCATGTAACACCAAAGTCTGAGCACTTAACTATACTGTAGGGGTCAAAAACTCAAGAGTGTAAATAAGTGAAGAACAAATTCAAGAAAAAAAAAAAAAACAGTGCAATCTGTCCTGTTGAGGAAACACCAGGAATGTTGGGTGATATAGTGCACCATTCAGTCCCAGTCATGAGACGAATCCATCTTGACAGATCTTGTATCTTTTAAAGAGAAGTCATAGCTAGACTTTCATGGGAAATTGTCTAATTTTTAAATGTCGACAACCTACCAAATTTTCTACCTTGGTTTCATTTCCATTTTATTATAAAGCATTTCAAACACATACAGAAAAGTAGAAAGACTTTGATGTTGACCACTCATATACTCATTACCTAGATTCTACTGTTAACATTTTGTTGTTCTTGTTTTATCACATATCTATCCCTTAATTCATCTTTTAGATGCATTTCGATGTCAGTTGCAGACATCAGGATCTTCCCCACTAAAAACTTTATCACAGGTACCATCTGAGTTAAATGTGTTTGTTCACAGTATTTTGTTCTTGTTACTGAGGTAAATTTCACAAACGATACAATTCAAAAATATTAAATGTACCATTTGATGCATTTTGACAAATGTATGCACATGTATAACCCAAATCCTTATCAAGATGTAAAACATTTCCATTACTTTTTGAGGAAAGTTTTTTTGTGCACCTTTTTAGTCAAATCCTACCTCTCTCTATCCAGGGTAACCACTTATCTGATCTGAGTTTTTCCCACCAAAGATTAATTTTTATATTCTAGAATTTTGCATACATAGAATTGGACAGCATGTACTCTTTCATATTAGGTTTCTTTCACTCAGCAAAATTCTGTGGAGAGTCATCCATGTTATTGGGCAATCAATCAATTTTTAAAAATTATTGAACAAACAAAAAATTAAAACCCACATTTGCAATCCATGAGATGCCAGGATGTACCCTCCATACTGCAATTGAATGCCTGTTCTCTCTCCTCATACCAGATGCTATAAAATTCATGTTCCTTAGAAACATCTTATCTCTCTTCCATTGACATTGCTACAATTCTCCCATCATTCTGTGATATTTCTCTTCTAGCAGGGAATTTGGCAAAAGTTCATTTGACATCCAAGAGAACAAGATCATGATAGAAGGGCTGCATATATTTTACTTAGCTACACCTACCACCGGTAGGGTGGCTGTAACCAGAGTATAGATTATTGGTGCTGATACCAGGTTATTGCTGACAACCTGGAGGGGACTCTCTATGGAAATACAAAAGAGCTCTCTTCTTCATCTTGCACTGTTCAACTTCTTTTTTGCATGACTTAGATGAAAATAGTCATGCTTATCAAGTTTGTAAATGAAACAAAGATAGCAGAGAAAGTAAATATAGGGGATGACAGAACTAAGTTTCAAAATCTTGGTATGCTATAAGGACAAGTCAAAACCAAGAAGACGAAATTTGCAAGGATAAAGTTAAAGAACTGAATTTGGGTTTTATAAAAGTCAATTGTCAAAGCACAACTTGAGGAATATTTGTCCTGACAACACTCCAAGTGGAAAATATCTCAAGTACTGTATGAGTCACCTGTTATTTCGATAAGAACAAAAACAAATAGACTGAAGAAAAACTAATAATGCAGTCATAGCCCACATTAATAGAAGTGTACCAGGAAATAGCTCTAATTTAATAGAGAGGTATGGGTCTTAGAGTTAGAAAATACTGTTTTGCCACATTAAGTTAAATATGCCTATTAGACCTCCAGCTGGAGATGTGGAGTAGGTGGTTAGCTGTAAGAAATGGTCCAGCTAGAGATACCAATTTAGGTCTTGTCAGCAAATAGATGGTATTTAGAATCAAGGGATTAGATGAAATCAGAAAACCAGTGAGTATAGATAAAACAGAGAAGAGGTCTATGAGTCTGCTGGGTCTGCTGTAACAAAATCCCACAGACTGGGGGCCATAAACAACAGAAATAAATGTTCTCAAAGTTCTTGAAGGTGGAAGTCCAAGATCAAGGTGTTGACAGAGTTGGTTTCTTCTGAGACCACTCTCCTTAGCTTGCAGACACCCAGTTTCTCTCTGTGTCATCACATGGTCTTTCCTCTGTTCATGTGACCCTTGTGTCCTCTGTGTACCCACATTTCCTCTTCTTATAAGAATATCAGTGAGATTGGATTTGGGCCCATTCTAAAGGCATCGTTTTAACATAATCACCTCTTTAACAGCCCTATGTCTAAATACAATCACATTCAGAGGCACTTGGAGTTAGGGCTTCAACATAAGAATTGGGCAGAACACAATTCAACCCATAATAGTGTCCAAGAACTGAGCCTTGGTCCTCCAGAATTTAGAAGTCAGGCAAAGGGAAAAGAAATGCCAGCAAAACAGACAGAAGACAGAAGTGACCGAATAACAGAAAAGCCAGGAGAACATGTAGTTTTGGAGGCCTAAAGAAGAAAAAGGTTTCAGAAGCGGGGAGTAATCAATCATGCGAAATACTGCTGAGAGATAAAGGAAGATAAGAACTGATAATTACCAAAGGATTTGGCAAAGATAGAGGTCATTGTTAGCCTTGACAATAGCCATTTAGGTTGAGTGGTGGAACTGGGAGCCTGAGACAAAAGGAAGTGTGGTGAGGAAGTGAAGACAGCAACTAGAGTCAACTATTCTGAAAAGCTTTTCTGTGAATAGGGAGAAAGTGATGAGAGGCAAGAAATGAAAATTGCGGGAACAAGGTTTTTAAAAGGGGTGAGATGGTATGGGATTTAGTCTTTGGAGTAAAAGAAAATATATTACCTATTGTAACAAGAAGGAAGGCAGATTAAGTGTATCTGAGTTGGTGGAGCTGGTGTTGAAAGGATGAGGTAGTTCTGCTCTGATGGCTGATCTTGTCACAACTGTATCTTTTCTTGCTGCTGTAACTTCTGTCTCATACTCTCCCTTCCTAACCAAATCTTCTCTACCCATCCAGGCTTAGCTTCTTTGCTTTGGAAAAAGGACTACACCCGGAACCAGAAAACCTGGATTAAAGTCCTAGCTCTTCTAATTATAAGCTGCATGACTTCAAATAAGTCACTTACCTTCTCTGGCACCCATTTCCTCATCCATACACTTGGAACACAAATCTCTCTACATACAATCTATTATATATACATTATTTTTAAATGCGAAGATGAAAATGAAATGTGTTCTAGTAAAGCCTACCTCCTCTAAGAAGCTTCGGTATCCATGTTACTCTTTTTAGAAGCTCTTTGGGTTTTTACCACTCATCTGCTGTCTGACACTGTCACCTAATTGTTCTCAAGTGTATTCCTGTTGATTCAATCACTCAATTATACATTTCTGAAGAGCAGGAAATGACTTTTCCAAGTATAATGCTAGGGGAGTGGGTGGGAAGAGGAATGGACTAATTTATTTAGCATCTGCTACTTGCTAGGGGATTGAGGTACATTATCTAATTTGGTTCTTTAAACAATCTGCAGAAATAGACATTATTTTATAGGTGAATAAACTGAGGTCCGGAGAGATTCAGCAGCCTCCCCAAGTCACAGAGCTAATACGTGGTGAAACCATAATTTGAGTTCTATACTCCAAACTCTGAATATGCCCTCTTTTCACTACCGCATCCCACACACTCTGACACCAGGAGATTTTGGCTGCATTTGGATTTCTTGCCAAGGCTTTAATTACTGAGAGGAAATGACAGTTTGATTAGCCCATGTTTTTGTGGTTATAATGTCAAACAAACAGCTTCTGCTTTTCTCAGAAATTTATGATAGTACTGGTTCACGTCCAACTCTCTGAAAATTTCTCTGAAAATTAGTTATCTTGCTACCAAGAAAACTTTTTTTTTTTTTTTTGAGAAGGAGCTTTGCCTTTGTTGTCCAAGCTGGAGTGCAGTGGTACAATCTCAGCTCACTGCAACCTCCGCTTCCCGGGTTCAAGCAATTCTCCTGCCTCAGCCTCCCAAGTAGCTGGGATTACAGGTATGCATCACCATGCCTGGCTAATTTCATATTTTTAGTAGAGACATGGTTTTGCTATGTTGGACAGGCTGGTCTTGAACTCCTGACCTCAAGTGTTCCACCCACCTAGGCTTCCCAAAGTGCTGGGATTACAGGCGTGAGTCACTGTGCCTGGCCTAAAAAGACTATTTTCATTTCATTTGCTTTTCTTGTACCAGCATCATAAGGAAATCAGAAATGATGATGAATCATAGACTGTTGACATGCAAAAGGATCTCAGAGATCATCTATCCCAAGCCCTTTTTATAGACGAGGACATTGGGGCTCAGAGTGGGCTGTTGGCTGACCTGTTGAAGAGCACACAGTGGAAAGTGGCAGAGCCAATATTGGCTCTTCCCTCCCCGTCTGACTGTCTTTCAGTCTACTCACTCCATTTTACAAGCTAGCCCTTCATCCCTAAAGCAGCAGCCCTGACATCTCATGGATTTTTCTCAGTTTTTGCATAAAGTTTGAAGGGCAAAGCCTCAAAGCATACCTTGCTGGGAATGTCTCAAAAGGCTGAGAAAAGGAGTAACAGGGAATTCAGGCAAATCCACGCTCTGACATTTACTTGTTTTGTTTCATTTTTTTAAAAACTCTTTTATGCTTCTAAGCAGTAAAATTTAACTCTTTGAAACCAGGTAACCATTCCTTGTTTTAAGGTTTCATCAATGAGTTTTTCTTCTCAATACAGCCCTGAAAAATGGGCAGCCAAAGGTAGATTTTAAGGTTATTTAAAATCCAACTTTCCTTCTTGGAATGTGTGAACAACTCCCCTGATCAATTGCCTTGCTTTCAAGTTTACAAATGATGCTCAGGAAACGTCTTCATGGAAGACTGAACCAAGAGGACATCTAGGTGAAGGATGGATGATGCCAAAGGGCTCAGTTGCTGTTTCCATCTGTCTGAAGAGATGAGCTTCTCCTGGACGGCTTTCAGCCCTTGAATGAAAACCGATTAGTATTGGCTAAAGAGGCTTCCTTCCTTGGTTAGGACTTCCTATGGCTTTGCTGGCTCTATAGCTAGACAGTGTGTGTGACCCAGGGGTGAGGAAGGCTGGGATGAGGACTTCTATAACATCGTGAACTGTCGAAATGCACACCACTGCTTTTCCAAAACCATATCATGACACCGGGTTAATTATCCCACACATTATTGTTGAAATGGAAGGATTTCATGTCTGCAGCCAAAGACAACATACCATCCACAGATCTGCTTGGAGCCACAATTGCCCAATGTGTGGAGAGAAAAACCAGTAATAGTGAAAAGAGCAGATAAAAAATACTTGCAAACCTGTTTCATTCAAAGAGCCTCATAAAAGAGTATACAGCTTCTTTATGTCCTTTTTAATGTTTCTTAAGTTCTTCCAAAAGGAAGGGTCCGGTGCTTCAAACCTTGGTGTTGTGAACCCAACCTACCCACTGGTCATTGACTCAGCAAACAATTATCAAGCACCTCACATATGCTATGATCTGTGCTTGGCAGTGAGAGACTGTAAAACAGGGGCCAGGGAACAAACAGAAGGGCAAATCTGAGACAATGCATAACCATTAGATAACGAATCTGAAACCTAGCTATTGATTGTCATTTGTGACCTGTGCAAACCTTGAATAAATTCAGCAACCAAGTGTTGCCTTCGGGTTTATGAGAAACTTGTATTCAAATCCATTCCAAAGAGCCTTACTCAATCTTACTTAAATATCGACCAACATCCAAATACCAAGAACTACAGCACAAACACATTTTCTTATTTTGTAAAGATATTTTTTTTCTGGGCTTGTTGAAAATTATTTCAAAACTCCACTTAGCTTTTTCCCAATAATAGATATAGCAAGTAACCAGCGCCTAAAGCAGCCAGTGAACTCATGTCTACTGAATCATTTTCTGTGCAGAGACACTGTTCTGTGCCCCCACTATCGATCTGCTTCCATTTGCTTGAATATGCCCATTATGTAGCAGCATACCCAGAAAGAGCTACTTTAAGGGACAGAAGATTTTTTTCTCTTTTTCTCTTTTTCTTTTTAATGAATAAGCTTTGCAAGAGAAAATCAAGATGATTTCCGGTCTGACTTTTGTTTCTACGTCTTATTGAAGAAAAACCTTTGATTCAACTGTCTGGAACATATTTCATTTCCGTGAAGATCTTAGAGGCTGGAAGCCATTAAAAGGGCACTAGATTAGGAGTCAGGAAACTAGGATGATAGCCTTGACTCTGTCACTAGGTAGCTGTACAACTTAAAACACAGCTCACCGTCTCTGGACTTCAGTTTCTCTTTCTTTAGAATTAGGGAAACAGGACAACAAAAAAGTTAAGAAGTAACACTTCCACCTACCAGTTGTGTGGATTTGAGAAAGTCACTTAACCCCTCTGGGCCTCAGTTTCCTCACTTGGAAAATGGAGTGGAGATAGTATCTACCTCATCATGTTTTCCAAAGATTAAATAAGAAAATACATGTGGATGGTTAGTACAGTGACTAGCATAGAGTGATCGAGAAATACAAATAATTCTTAGTATTCTGGGTTAAAAGAAATCATGATGGTCTCTTTTGATTCCAAGTTTCTGTGAACTTTTAAGGTCTGTAAACAATTTAGCATCATTTTGAGTCAAAATATTTTTTCTTCATTTTGATTAATATAACATTTATTAACTAGCCAGAGCATGTTAAACAGTCACTACAGGTTGATTGGTAAGAAAGGTCATCAGTAGTAACTTCTTTTCTTTATTTCATAGAATTGTTTCTGACTAAAATTATTCTTTCTGAAACTCAAAGAATAAAGAAGCAAAGATTTGATATTTTATGTCTACAGAAGAAATACCAGAAGACAGAGACCACCGATTCTTACATAAGCTTGTGCTTTAGCCCACACAAATGAAAAGAGTAAAGGATTTATTGCATTTGTCAGAAATCTAAATTTTTTTTCTGGAATTTTTGTAAATGTAAGATTGTAGAAATACGCTTTGAATTTTGGTTATGTTTTATCAGGATTCAGTGACCAACATGAAGTTTGGGAGACATTTGTCTTCCTATATGTGTGAGACAAGCGATTGAGGCAACTCTACGTAACTTACTAGAAGGAAAATCATCAAAATCCTCAGCACAAAACCATTATTATTTTCTTAAAATGCTTAGCTGCTGTGTATGTGTGTATGTACGGAATGCAAGGTAACAATTCCTACATACACCTTTAATAGTCAATATGCATAGAATAGAAAATAGAGCTGTGATAATTGTTTTTAAATCCTGGTAACGAATTAAAAGTGTTGTATGAGAATACAAGACAGGTAGTCCCAGTCTTCCTTCGCATGAGATTTTTATGTCTTTTCCTTGTCAACAAAACTGAAGCCAAAATGGCCATGTGAGACTGTGTAAGAGCTTGACATGAAAAGATAGGATGTGAGGCTGGTGCTAGGAGATTTCATTTTGCCCACCTAGGTGGATGTTATTTAGTCTGTGTCTCCTGAAAGAGCAAGCTGTGTGATAATTGTCTTTTCATCTGTTGATGAAGAGTCACTTGCTCATGTTAATGTTCCCTAGGACAGAAAGGCCAGATCCAGTTTAGATACAGCTGTTTCTCGGCGTTCATCTGACCTTGATAGCACTATCGCATCATTTACCAGTGCACTCTGGCAAAACTGATTGCAGCAATCATCTTGTATGTCCATGTGTAGAGGTGAGAAGTGGGGTTGTCTCTTTAGACTGAATCTGCACGTAACAGCATTGCTAAAAGCTTTGCCTCTTTATCCCATCTACATCTTCTATTATATACACTGAGTTAGTGACAGTACAGGAGGTAATTGTCAGTCTGCCTGGAAGATCCACTTTGTGCATTAAGATAATGCTGTCCTGATCTTGTAGCACTAGTTTGTTTATTGGTTTTTTTGTGAAGTATTTTTGCTCACCAGCCCATAAACGCAAACTCATCATATTGAGCTTATAATATACACAGACCATCGTCTAAATTAAAAGAAAAAAGCTGAAACTCCTTGTAAACTTAAAGAAAAAAAAAACCACTGCATGTTCTCACTCATAGGCGGGTGTTGAACAATGAGAACACAGGGACACAGGGAGGGGAGCATCACACACTGGGGTCTGTGGGGGGGAACTAGGGGAGGGACAGCAGGCGGTGGGGAGTTGGGGAGGGATAACATGGG